>JAQIWH010001051.1:0-36239 GCA_034695005.1 Cryptops parisi | reverse complement strand
GTTCAATGTTGTTGCTATTTGTTTTCTCACGTTTCCTAATTTTATCTAAAATTATCTCGTGAATGTCTACCTAAATTCTCTACCTGATTAAATTGCTAAAATATAAACATAACCACTTGTTTACATTCACTAATGTAAACGCCAGGGCCCCTGTTTTTATTCACTAGAAATATACCCGTCAATAATGACAGGGATATTTTTTCTCCGTGTTTTGAAATCGTACAAACATGCTATTGTTGAAAAAAATATCAGAATGTTTTCAGGGTGTTCATACCGATAGATTCAAAACATTGTGGCATAATGCTATCTGATACCAAATGATTACTATGATATGTTAATTTAATAATCATTAGACATAGCCACTCGGAGGAAAACATGTCCAACTTCAAATGTCCACGTCTTGGAATGAATACGAAATTGGAAGTTGAAAATAGTTGATTTGACCAAGAATTTCGCGCAGCACGTTGTGTATAAATTACGTATTGCTAAAGCGTTCCGTTTCAGCGTGTATAAACCTGACACACACACAAACTTACAAATTATGTAGAAAAATGCTAGTTTTTTTTCTAAAATTTCTGGTTTAATTAGTGGAGTTTTTTTACTTAAAAAATTCAATAAAAAGTACAGTAAATGATAAATAATATTTATACTAATATATTTGGGACACCAGTAGTAGTTTCAATTTCGAGCTTCAATTTCTCCATCAATACTATTTATTTATTTATTTGTTTATTTATATATATATACGAGTGATAAATGGAGCAGGCAATCAAAACAGATTTTAACCCATAGAAGATTGTACAATATTATTTGATAGTAAAAAAATAGAACTACACAGACTGTAGTGTAAACATTACAATACTTGTTTGTCTAAAATCAATGAGTACCAAAACACGATTCTTTGAATGCACTATCTATAGACTGCATTGTGTCTTAAAAAGGCACTTAAAATATGAATACTTTCTAAACATTTGTTTTGCGCACAAATACAACAAAAAAAAACCCAAAAAATAAAAAACCCACACAGAACACACACAAACTACGTGAAACTAGAACTGTGATTGGAAATGACCCTGCAGCGACAGCAGATCATATGGATTGATTTCTTTTTTCTGCTTCTCTTGCTCGAGATGGACCACATCGGGCGACCAAACAGTGACCCGCCATCGTTCAATGAAATGACTTCGTCTGCTATCTCATGTGCTGAGCGTGTAAACAAGTGCTGGGGGAGCCCTTAGGCGTTACTACTGCTCTAGTCAGGCCAAGCGCTTGCACACGGGGATCATTGCACTAAACAACAACGCAGACGAAAAAAGACAAAAAGAAAACTAAAAGAAAAGAAATTGAAGGAACAACAACGCCAATGGTAATGCTCCCTGTCTCCTCGCTAGCTTCGGGATCTCTTTATCTGGATGTGAAACCAAGCGAAATGTCTGGTCATTTATCCCCCTTCGGATCATACCTATTACCGGAGCCCAGGCAAGCAAAGTAAAAGCCTGGGATATATTTGTGTGCATCGTTGACTGCTTCGCTATTATCGATTTACCAAGTTGCTGTGCCGAGTAGGTAATTGATGTGTCGTTGTCACGCAAGATTATTTGTTTGCTAATGGAATCGATGACAATCCGTTAACGTCTATTAAGTAACAGCTATTAGTTACACAGATCATGATCGTCCTGACATCCACTAATGTTTCGGCTAATATTTGCAGTGTGAGAGGGTAGGAGCGAAAGGCAACATGTTCCGATTCCATGTTATTAGTGGTTTTTTAATGAAAATAAATTAAACTATTAATTTAGTTGTATTACGTGTAAACATGATGTGCTAAAATTCATGCAACCCCTTTGAAAATACACCCTTGTTTCAAACTAATTTCAACATTAATTCGATAAAAAAAGGGTTAAGAGACAATGTATGTATTGCCGTCCTTTGTTAGTTTGATGATAATTTTATATAAAGTGCTTCATTTTTAATGTATCAGGAAAATATCTTGCTTAGTATTGCAAATACGTGGATTATAGTCATATGGAATACGATCAGAACATTCGGGGACAATACAATAGTGCTATTCTCATTGATCTTGAAATTATGTTTACCAAAATAGCATTGTTACACCGAAAATCATGAGTCGTAGCCACCAAGTCATATTTAGACAGTTGTAGGCACGAGCCCATTTAGTTAAAATCCATCTTTGTTTAATTTATTTTCAACAATCTAACCAAAATAAAAATTTATACAACAATAGACAGCAAAAAAACACGCTGCCTCAACAACAGCTTCTCTGCAAGTCATCCATGCTATTCAGTGGAGTTATTTTTGTTGTTGAACGGTTAATTTAAATACGAATGCCAAGATGCATATTAACAGTTGTCATCTTGTTATATTAACAGTTGTCATCATCTTTAAATTTGACGTATCGGCAATACTTAGCGAGATACTCCCCTCATACACTTAAGATGAAGCACCCTGTATATCTACTATTGAGTAACTGAATACTGTATATTTGTTAAGAATATACCATTTGTATCAAAAACACGTTTTTAGGAAACTAAAGTGTTCTAGACATTAAAATAAAAAAAAAATCGTGTTGTTATAAAGAATCAATAATTTAATTTGGTAAATTCACCAAAACATAACTTCGTCAAAAATCACTAATTTATTAAATGTTAAAACAATTCACCAAAAATAAAATTCCATACCTTAATAAACAACTTATCTTTATTAAAACTTGCTTAAATATAAGTTGTTTTTTCACCCTACTAGCATAGATTTACATCTCTAAGAGATGTATCTCTTTAGTCTATGCTACTAGGGTAGGCCTTTTAACCGAGTAGAAGAGTTAAAAAGACCTACGCTGTCAGTAAGGTAACGGTTTTTTTAAGAGTTTTTTTGTGCACTATGACGTTTCCTTTCATAATGACATTATTACATTCCATAACCTACTCAGAAAATTTTTAATTTACGCGAAATTAAAACGGTAAAAAAAATGCTCTTGTTATACGCGAGTTTATGCGGTGATAGTAATGTTCATGAACTGAGCAAAGTCCGTCACATGAAATTCAATAAAGGGAAATTTTAATCCATGCAAGTTTTTACAAAACGTGACTTTTGCATTAACCGAGGACCTTGTGTATAACATATTATTATATTACTATATTATTATATTAAACAATCTTAAAGCCAGGTGCCTTTCTTTCTTTGTGCCTCTTTCCGTGTCAGATTGGTTCTATGACAACAACTAAAATCAAATGTAACCATAACATAATAAACGTGTTACCATACCAACACAAACATAAGCAGTAACTGATAAAATAAACATAAAACACGAATGTTTCGAGACAACGTGAGTTAAATCAATAAATTATGTTTATGAATTGAATCAATTGTCTCCTGTCATTTTTGACGGGCATACAGCTATTATATAACAAATATCCTTATGTCACTTTTTAATTTCTTATACATCAAAATTATTAATACATTTTTTGGACATTTTAACAGTCAAAATTGTCGCATAATTTACAAGTGCAACTCAAAAAAAAAAAATTTTACCAATATAAAAAAAAGTGACATAAAAAATTCTCTTTGACTACTTCTTCCGATCGTGTTTCGTCGGCATCAAAAAAGTGAAGAAGCCTTTTCCTTTTCTATATCTCCTTTCCCCTTTCATCATGGATGGAGGTAGGGGTGCCCTTAGGTGATGTTGGCCACCCCATCATCACCCGAACACCATCATCATCATCTTACTAGTTCCTTGAAAAAAGGTGGATCAGCAGACTTGACTGAATACGATCCAGATTCCAACGAGTCCCTGGCGATGAGAGATTGCACCATAGACAGCTCTCGGCGTTTCCTCGCACACCATACTTGCGAGTAAAGATGATGATGATGATGATGATGATGGTCTGTCCAACTCAACGACCATTCGCCAAGCATCAAAGATTCTCAGAGCAAAAATTCTTTCAAAATCTCCCCCCTCCAGTTTTTTTTTGTGAAGTTTTAGTACGTATAGTATAAAAGCGATCTTCCAAAAGATATTGGGTTGTTTCCTTTCCGTTTCTTCTCACTGCCAGCACCCACACATACACATACATTTATACAGTGTATATACTGATGGAGAAGAAGATGATGATGATTTTTCACAGGGGTCTGCAGTGCAGCAGATAAATCTGTCGCTGACTAAGAGTAAATTGAGTGTAAACAGTGCACGACTGTAAAATGTTTAGACCCGTTTCCATTGACGTTACGACCCTGTTCATCATCCAGGCGTGAGGATGAAGATAAGCTTTCTTCCCCTACAGAACTTGCAAGAAAAAATTCTCTTTTTTTTTCGTCTTTTTTCTTTTATTTTTTTCTCTCAATTTCTACTTATTCTTCTTCTTGTTCAAATCACTTTTTTTCCATGCAATTTCACAGGTTTTAGAGAACTGGACTAAGATTTTTATGAAATGCGGCAAAGTAAGGGAAAAGAATGGCTTTGCTGGGAGTAACTGTTTTACTTGTCTTTTTTTTACATCTTGATAGCTGTTTTTTTTTTTATCCCTAAGACCCTTCGTTTCAGAAGGACATTCATCAACAGTTTTGAGTTTTTCTACCGCCGTAAAAATGAAGAAAATTGTGGTATAAAGATATCGAATAACCGCCCAAAGAAAGAAAAAATGGATATCATAAAAGTTTTACGAAAACAAAAACCAAAATCAGATTTTTCTCATTCATACTAAAAAAGCGTTATTAAAATAACGTAAAAGTTTGTTTATAAAAATTAACTTTGTTGTAATTGAAGTGCAGTAACCAGTCAGCTCCACTTTTTGCAGAAAATAATATTTTTTCAATGGATATCATTGTTTCGAAACTTTGGGTCGTTTGGAGTAAGAAGCAAGGTAATCTGATTCTCAGATACCGAGATATTATAATAGATGACGCTGACAGTCACTGTTGGGTACATAAGCCAAGCTAGCTTCACAGCTGTCCGGAAGCTCTTTATTATTTGTTGTGTACTGATTTTAGAATAAACAACAAACCACTAAATTTCATATTTTTTTTCACTAAATATATTACCAGTAAAGTATGTTTGGCCAAAATGTATTAACAAAGTGAAAACTAAATGATTTATTTGAAACATTTTGCATATTTTACTGCTGAAAACAGTTTTTTTGTCGATACGGTAAAATTTAAATGAAAGCCAATTGAAGATTCAATATTTAAAAAATAAAAACCATGCATAAACTGCAAAAAACAGATAACTTCTGAATAATTAAACCTACCAGTAAGTATTTATTAGCGGTCATTGCTAGTTGTAAAACATTTACCATTATATCCTCTATCCCTTTAAAAATTATTTTGTAAGAGTAACTTTACAATATTCAACTACCAGTAGAACAATCATTTCCTAATTTTATTTTACTATTCTTATGGTTTGAGTTCTTAAATTTGCGTCTTACAAAAAAGACATCAGGCATTTTTAAACAAGACTTTGAAAGATTTGATTCCGGCAAGTTTAATGAGGTTTACAAATTGACTCTGATCCACTCGGTGATATTAAGAGAGAAGAATCTAGGGTTTGGGATCCCATTTTCTCTTTCCAGCCACCCGACAAGCACACAACGGGTTTGCACCAGGTTTGCTAGCTAATTGTACCAAGATATTAAAGCGAGGTTAAAATGTCCTCCGCAAACTTAATGGAAGTTGGGCGCGAGATTATTCCATTTCCATCCTCAAGTGAATTCCAACTTCGCCTTAAATTGCGCCATTAAAACAAATTGCAAAGTGTTGCGTCACCAGAGGCGCGAACAAAGCTACCTGCTTCCGCTATTTCCTTCAGCAAATTTTCCTTGATTAGTTCCGCAAATTAACTCAAGTCATACGTGAGCGAGAGCACACAAGAACAAAAAGAAAGAGTGATTAAGGAGATCGGATCATTGTGCTGTAAGAAAATGGTAAATTACGAGGCAAATTACACAGCCGCAATGCTCAAGTCTTTGGCTCCAAAAAACCATCGGTAGCATTTTCACTTGAAAAAGAAAATGCATATGAAGGGACGAGTGAACTTGTGCATTTTTTTTGTGAGATTCTCTTTTTTCTTTTCCTCGAGATTAGATTATGATGTCGATGACGATGTTCTTCGTAGTTGATGAAGGATGAACGACCTTCGGATTAATCATACACTACTTTCACGTCAAAAGTTTAAAACTGAATCTAAAGTACTTTAAAAAAATACTTTTCAACATGATGATACCGTACACGAAGTTGTTTTTTTAAAGGCAACTATTACTAACGAAATAATTGACTACAAATAAACGTTTTTTGGAAACAATATCACACATTTGTACAATGGTGTCACATTCAAAATACGAAAATGTAATTTAAAAAAAATTGTTTATAAATAAATTATTTTCGCAAACACCTGAAAATTAATACGTTTTGCCTCTCCAAAATAAAAATAATACAACAGTTTCCTGTTCGTAGCTACAAGTTAATTCGAAAATGTCACGAACAATCCTTCCAAAAAAAAAACAAAAAAAAAACACTACCCTTGATTGCATAGAAGAAAAAAATGTGCTGTAACATCTTTCCTAACACCTACACACCTCACTTTAACCAGAAAAAAATTCTGATACAAAACTTCAACAACAACAACATGAACGTACTTTTGGGAACAGCAATTTCCAGGTCACTTTCTACTGGTGAGCAACAATTGTTCCCACGAGAAGTTAGTACGCATCACATCTTAAACGGTGCCAACTAACACACCAGGTGGGTAAACAACAAAACGGCAGAGCAAAAGAGACAATCTCAAAGTGCTTTTCTTTACCTGTACTGAATCTGTGGCGGTTTTCCAGGATCTTCAACAGAGCAAGTGAGCGTCACAGAGCGCCTTTTAATCACCACCGAAGGTGTGTAAGTAAGCACAGCTGGTCCGGGAGGATCTGAAACATATCAAAGATAAAAAACAATTTTTATTACCAATTGTTCACATATATCCTTTAAACTTGTAGATGAAATTTTTTTTTCGTTCTTCATCTCTCAATGTCGAAAGTGATACTGATATAAAATAATGTTATTATTCTTGGTGTAAACGCCAAGTTGTTAATTTTTAAAAACTTGAGCACTTTGGCACTTCCAACGGCAAGAGCATCCTAATTATTCTAATGGCGTTCAGATACTTAATTCTCTTACACGTTCAATATTTCTTCGCTTAATGTTTTTTCTTCTTCTTCTGCGTTCTTAATACCGGCGTTGTTTAATATCACTTACAGCATTTTCTTCCCCTCCGAGCGCAAATTTAAGAGCGGAAAATTAAGCAAATTAATTTTGCCAGAGGCATCTGCTTTCTTGATTGAAACTTCTCTCACGTCGTGATGCTTTTAAGCTAAATTAAACCTGAAATCGCTTAAAAAAGGTTTTAGCCATTGTCTATTGATGACGTGATGAAGCATCCAATGGCTTCCTCGTTTAAGCACAATCAACACACTTGCACGCTTTGCCCTCACTTTATCTATTAACTGTGAAAAATATTGGCGAAAACATTTAATTGATTAAGTACACTCACCCATAGTGTTGATGAAGTATAAAACGGCAATTATGATACTTCATTAGCGAAAGACGAGACAAAAAACTTATCTTATTAAGTTTAAAATAAAACAACCAACAAAATTTCGATTTTTTCACTGTTTGCGTTAGATTTCGGAGAGGATTAAAGACTACCACACTTTTTTTTTGTATTTCCAAATAAGTATGTTCAATGACTTTTTTTTATCTTTTTTGTATTTAACTTATTCAGAGATTGAAATAGCTCCAGATTTTTAGCTTTTTTTTTTTTTTTTTTTTTGATAGGTTCTCGATGACCTACAGAACTAAAGTTTAAAACATAAGCTGTGTCGTAGAACAATTTGTTATATCAAATTTAAACGGATCAATTCCGAGATTCTGTCATACAAAGAATCCGTTTTTCATTGTAAAGTGCTTGCTGGCGATATACCTACATTTTAATCCATTTCAAGTCACCACACATTGTTGTACACAAAAGTAGGTATTTGGTTTTGAGAAGCGCACCAACTGCTCGAAGGCTTGCCATATGGAGCCCACAGAAACATATAACCTAAACAGTACACTAGGTAAGTTGATCAGACCCGACAGCTTTAAAAATCTAAAAACACGATAGATGGTACTAGCATAAATGGATGGTACACAAGAATAAATGATATTTTTTCTATTTATAATTCATTACTTACTTAATAGTGTGCTACTTTATAACGTTAGCAGACATTCCTTGTTGAGAGTATAAAACCGATCCATCCAAATAAACACTTAACATATTTCAGCCAAAAATATATTTCCACGTGTTCGTTTCAGTAATTACGAGAGTGAAAATAAGTTATCAAAAACGCAGTTTTTTTTATTACGTGTTTTTGTACATTTTAGTTGTACGTGGTCCTATGGAATAAATATAAAATATAATTTGATATAATCTAATGTCAACAACTCTAACCATATTTTAGTGATATTAAAAAAAATGAAGCGTACGAGAAATTTTGACCAAACTTACAACGCTAGTCCCATTTTTTCATGCCTTATAAAATGAATAGGTTTTTATTATTATCTCTTTGAAACCAACAAATCTTGGGCTCATGTTACAAAGAAGGCTCTTGGTGATAAAAGATTAACTTCGACCTGGGGCATATAAAGATCTCTTTCTCTGTGGTAAACAACGATGATGATGTGAACGCTATATAAGTTAGATGACAAGAAAAAACAACCCGTAACAACGTCTCGGATCACTTAAGATAAAAGTAAAAAAACAAACAAAAATAAAACATATCCAGAAAACATTTTCAACGATCGTCTTGTAGATTGAACAATTCCGCCATTTTCACCCCCTATATCCAGAAAAAAAGAATTATGATGACCATACGCCAACGCAACTTTCAACGTCATTTGTTCGTTTTTCACGATGGCAGCTCCGAGTATATTTATTGCAGCCAATGACCAGTGGAAAAAGTTGCGCGGACAACCGAGAAAGATGGCACCCACTGTCTCAAAACTCGGAGCATCATTTTTCAAAAACCCATGTTAAAATATTGTCTAAATACAGGGAATCTCATGAAGCGTAACAATGTTCCCAAAGTTGGGGGAAAAAAAGAACCATCCAGTATATTATAAAAAAAAAGTGCTTTAACAAATAAATCGTCCTGGCACACTGAAGATATCTCATAAACCTCTCTCGCCTTTCATTGGACTATAACAGAGTTGAAAACTCAAACTGACTCACCCCTTCCCACACACAGATATATACCATCTAATGCCAAGAAAATTTTGCTGAAAGTTGTGTTTTTTTCTTCATTTTTATTGGTTTTTTTTAGATTCAAAGAAGAAACACGATCGATATTACTACTGCTACACCTTCGCGTTACAATTCAGTTCTCTTGTGGATGCTTAAAGAAACACGTGTTTCGGACATTCCTTTTCTCACATTAAATCAAACAAAAATACCAAAATGATAATTCTTGTCGTGGCCATCGAGCAAAAACAAAAGGTTAAAAAAAAAAGCAAACCGAAACAAACAAAACTTTTAACCAATAATATTTTTATCAAAGTGATAGGAAAATAACAAAATAGGTTTCGAAGTCAACCAGCAAAAACTGGGAAAGTTAACATTAAACTTTACTCTTGTCGAACGCTGAAAAATTCAGATTTTTATCACAAACTTTCAGATTCGTTATTTATAAAATAAAAATACAGAATTGGTCAACTTTTGTGTCACGTTTACTTTCAAAATATAAGAGTAGGATAATAACATGAATATGACATGACAACAGTGTTTTAAAGTAATATACAGTAGAATCCGGTCATTATGATCACTCTGAGACAAGTGATTTTTGATGATAATAACCGACTGACAACATTAGACAATAAATTAAAACACACTAAGCAGTGTTTTGGGACCGACTGATCTTGATAACAATAGCGAATTGATAACATTATTCTTGATTATAATAGACGGATTCCACTTTATTGCAATTTTTGTGCCATCTTTAAAATAATGTTTAAATTTGAGTCTTAATCATTAAATTTTATTTTAATGATAAATATACCCTTGACACCCTTGTGTAAAAGAGTGTTAATTAACATGTAGGTCAGTTTTGACAAAAAATTTTAACTTAACATTGTTTTTACACCAGATCTTTTAATTGTTTATAATTTAGCCAAGTTGTTGTTCAATAGTTTGAGCATATCGAGCAACATTGATAAATCATTTGCTAATGTTGGTTTTCAACCAGTATCGATACATACGAATATAGAGTACAGAACGATTAAATTTCTATCAATCCCAACTTTCAATCAATTTTAAAACATGAACCACAATTTGAATGTATAAGTAGTTTTACTCATTTTGTTCTTAAATTAGTTATTTCATTATTTAATCTTCAATGCAAAAATATATTTAGTTGAAATGACGTCATAATGATGAAGATAACCATTACTGCATGTTCGCTTCGAGAGAAACAAGAAGCGTGTTCAGATTAACTGTAAATTGGATACTCGTTCCACAAGTCCATCTTGGTGACACCTTAATTCGGAATGGACTGTAAAACACCGTTAACACAAGATTATGTCTCACAATAGCTTTCTACTCAGCAAACGAGTGCCTGATAAAGTCACAGCATCTGGTTGAGGCCACATTGCCACCCTAAAGAGCCATCTTGCACCAGATGTTCTTGTAGATTCTAGTTGACATGTTGCAGAGAGGTCATGGTTAAAATTAAAATTATTCGAAATTACAATGGCATACTGAATATAAGAGTGACATAATTACTACTTGTTTTGTTCTAAAATATGGTGTATATTTCATGTAAAGCTATCTGATTATGGACAGTTTAATAAAACAAGTATTTACTGGTTCATAGTAATCTAAATGTGGTCCTATTTTTTGGTATGTAAGTTAATTGGTAAAATTTGCAATTTGTTTGTTTTTTGTTTTTGTGTGTCATTTCAAAATACATGCAATTCACAATGACACCCGTTGTGACTTAAATAATGTACTTATGACTTCAGAAAATCATGCTTCACACAGTAGACACACTAAATCAAAATAACTGAAAGTTGAAAAATTATTACAGCTTTTGCTACAACAAAAACTCGACAACTTAATTTAGCGCTAACTTTTGCATCACCTAATATAATAAATAAAAAATCTATAATACTAATAGTAAGAATACGAGTAAATAAAACAACAAGCCCTGTATTACGGAATATCGTTATAATTTACGCAAATTGCATGCATTTTGAATTGTAAGTAACATACTGTGAGAAATGTAACTATAATTTAGAACAAAACAACCAAATTTAAACCATATTTTGGAACAAAGAAAATATTATTTTTTGAATTTCTGTGAAAGTGCCTCAAATTTATCTTTTGACATTCAGCAAAAATGAGATACACGATTTCAAAAAGCTACAAATTATCTTATTTAAGTAAAAAGTAAGAAAAAGCCATGAAGTTGATGTTGACTTTAAGGTTCACTGTACGAAAGGGGGAAGAGAGTTACATATATTAAAGTTTGTCAATTTTTCAAAAGCTTTAAAAAGAAAAAATAAGTTGCTTTGATTTTAAAGAAGAAAAACAAGCTTATATATCTCTCGAAATAGAACGAAAAGAAAACCTGTCTATATAAGAAAATATGAGAGAAAAACCCAACTCGAACAGTTCCCTGTTTTTTATTCTCTCGTGTTTCTCGAATTGTTCTGTTACAGGATTTTCGTACGATCCAACAGTTATTAAATATTGACATATCGAAAGCGGATCGGCATCTGAGCAAAATGGTTCAGCATTTCTGCTTCGTAAATAAATCATGCAATAATGTACTACTAAATCATTGTTTAATGAGATCGACAAGGAATCTGACACCCAAGACAAACATTAAACTTTAACACAATTCTGTTATAAAAATGTCCCGGGAAAAGAGACTCGAAATGACTTTTCGATTGCGCAAAATAAAAATTGAATAACGTCGAATCGAACACAGCAAAATTTCCATTACCCATAGGTTATGCTACATTTAAGATATTCCAGGTAATGCCACTCCAACTTAAACATAAACACGTCATGAAAAAAATAAAAAATAATTATTATACAAAAACTCAAATTTGACCTTTCTACATTAAAGCTAATAGATACCTCCTTTGCTCTGATATTTTAAAAGATATAACCCATCTCGTCTTGACATATAAAAACAGATGTGCTAACTATACATATTTGCAAATGCTTACAATAACTTTATATGGTTTTTCAATTTAAGAATTTTAAGAAACCACATGAAACCCTTAAATATGATAATTTAGAATGAAACTTGCTTTCTACTTACTTTATACAATGAATAATTACGTAGTTAGTCTTAAACCTTTTGCTATCTATAATTTCTTTCTTCTATAAAATGCTCGATTGAGGTTCTTCTATAGAATGTTTGCATAAAGCTCTAAGTTTTATCAGTTGTTGTAACAAAAACATTGGCCAACCAGTACACAAATATTGGACATGCTACAGCAACATTGGTTGTTAGAGATAGCACTTTTCCAAGTTGTTGTTTCCAAAATCAAAATTTAAAAAAAAAATTTAAAATGTATTTTTTACAATAGCACTTTACCACATAGCAATGAATAATAAATCACTATACTGCACATCTCCGTGCTATAGTTGTGTAAGTTACCATACTAACATGAACTTCCTGAATCATATGGTTAATCATGACAACGTGAATGTTAAGTTGATGAATAAGTTCAAAATATAATACCGGTAGTTCAACAGAAAAAGCACTTTTTATTACTGTATTTATAATTATTAATAGCGGTTAATTAATCATCCGTAAGGAAGCGAACCAAAGCATTATGAAAGACGAGAAAGTTCCCCCCGATTGTTGTTTCTACGCACTGCATACACGTATAACAGAAAAAACCTACCGGGCAGCAACATTTTACTTTCAAAGCGCTTAATAAAGATATAGATTAAAATATTTTAAACTAATATAATCATTTCAAAAATAAATTAGCGTTTACGTATTTATTACAGAATCAATAATTTTACCATATCGTGAAACCTTTATATTGGTCATTGAACGGTTTCATAACAAACTGACGAATACTGAAGCTCACGAATATATAATCAATTGTGCAAATACTTTGTGAATCCACACCAGTTTGATTACCCAAGCCTCACTGTTAATCTTCCACATCATATTTAATCTATTTTTTAATATTTCATAATATTGTTCTTCTTGAAAATTGACTTTTCGTGACCTTGACTGTGACTTTTCGTGACAAAATATTGAATTTTTGAACGAATTTTGGAGCATCATTTTGTCGATAAAAAATGTGTCAAACATTAAATTTTACAAATATAGAGGTTCCACTGTATTTTAATTAAATGAATATACTAATCTGCTTTCCCATAATGGAGGTATTTAAAAATGAACATAATTTATAGCAAAATTTAATAAAGCTTTTGTGCATTTACAATTTTAAATTAAATGAAAGCTTGCCCGGATTGACGTTGTATGTTACAAAAATTTAATTTTGAGATTATGGACAATTGTGCCTCATATATGAACCTAGTTAGTGCTGTCATTAGACAAATTCATACGTACCTAAAACATACATATATCACTCGGCACCTAATATGTGACAATCAATGTGTTGCTGAAAACTTATTTCGTCATTGACTTAAAAACTAGGAATTTTTACATGCAACGTTATTCCAGAGAAACCTTTAAATAGTGAAATTCAATTATTCATATATTTAAAATAACGAAAATCATTATGTGATAATATATTCGATTTAATCTTAAAATTAAAAGTAATGAAGAAGTATATTTAAGATATTAATTATTGTCGAACATCCACGAAAAATGTGTTTTATTTGAGAAATACTCAATAAACGAATGTTGTAACAAATTACTCCACTTATCTTATTTATTTCCGTTATTAGTGACGGGATTTTCATCTAGTCAACTTAATAATACGTACATAACGTAACAAAAGCATTTTTTTACAAGATGTAAATACTTGTATTACATATGTACATAATAAGTACATAGTAAGAATATGCACATAACGTGCATATTCTAAAACGTTACGTAAGCTGTACCGTTGGCAAATTTGTTGCTTTCAAGAAAAAACTAATATATTATTCTAAAAATACTGCATTACTTATAAAATATACTGCATACAGCATGTTGTAAACAAGTGAACATCTCGGAAATGGGATATTTTATCTATTTATGTAAAAACAAATCGAGTGAAACACTAACTCAAAGTAGACATTTAAAGAGACTCAATTGTCTGGTACATCTACAAAAGTGACTAATGTAGTGGTTACTAGTTATAATGGTAAGTAAGTATTTGTGGTTTAAAGACTGCACCGACTTTCGTTAAGGTATGTTATTTGGTCGTCACATAAACTTTATTAAATCGAAAAATGCCGATGAAATAAAGGTGAAAGTAACAGAACAGGATTTTATGATGCAGGAGGAAACGGGAGTACCCCGAGAACACTTGCCCCTGCGGTGTCAGAACTCATGGACTAGTTATAATGATGATCTTTCTTGATCTAACGTATAAATTTGAGACATCTGAAATACGTCCAACCATTACATTACGATAAAATATGAAGAAACTGCAAGTTACACCAATCGCAGCTGTATGCTACAACATAAGTATCTGAAAAACGATCTGTCACATCGACATTTTACTACCTTTAGATACTTATCGTAAGAACTTTTTCATCCTTCAATGGTCATCTTAGCTCAAGCCAAAAAATATATTTATATATTAAAATCGTATATAAAAAATAGTGCTTATAGTGTCTATGGAATGTGAGACTTGTTTTCGGGAGGAGACGTTCGAAACGACAGGGATCGCTAGCAGCAACACATTGCACCCATTGGCACGACTGCTGGGGGTTCGCAGCTTCACTTGATGGTTCATCGATCCACGCGAGAAGCCAAAGGGAGGATATATGGAATGATAGGAAGCAAAGTGCTCTGCCTCTGGACGAGGCAATAAGCAAACGCAATCGCTAGGTCGTCGTCTTCGTCGTCGCATCGGATCCGACATTCCACCAAAAGCAGCAGCAGCATGCAACTTGGAATCTGACAGCACAGACGAGTCGTCGTCATCCTCATTGGCATGCCGACGTTACGACGACGACGTGTCCATCCTACGTTTTCATCGCAACCCTCTCTTTGGGTGGTCACGTTCTTCACCTCTTTTCTTTCCAATGCCCGTTCATCTTGTGCCGCTTTTCAGCGAAAAGAGACAACTACTTTTTTTTTATATATATTTACATATATTGACACATTCATCGTCGCCAACATGGCCGATTCGGATCACGATAAAAAGCAACGACGTGCTAACTGTCCCCATATGCTTAGGATCACTAACACATCAATACAAAATTCTATTAAAGCATTTTTTTAATAAAAAAGCCACACATGCTTAAAAATAGTTACTTACAGTAAATTATCTCGTCTAAAACCTAGTCAGTCCGGCACGCCCAGTAATCCAAAACTCGGCAGATAACTACATGAAACTGTCTATAAGCGCAATATTAAAAAAAACAACCACAAAATGGACGAATTTCGTGTGCAACGCAATGATATTGAAGATAAAATAAATACTAACTGCTGTACATAAGTTTCTTTCTTGCTTTGATATTCTGTAAAGTACAGTACCTTGTATTGTGTAGTTAATTTTGCTAAGTTAGTGTATTAATAAACGGAGTCATCTTTCCCCAAAATCTAGAAATCCGATAATCTGCAGTAATCCGACATCCGCTGGTCTGATATACGTCGGATTGAAGAAACTCTACTTTACTGTATTTTTATTTGAATGATTTAAAGTTTCATTGACATTTTGTCAGTATTCGCTTCACGTTTATAAACTTTATAAAAACCAAAAAAAGTAGTTACGTATCAGTCTTCCAAAGAAACCAGTGAATCAACAAGATTATTTTTTTCCTCGGATCAAAAGAAAAAAAAAAATGTTTATCGGGCAACATTTTCGGTAATAAGTAGTAGATAACTTATGTCGCATAGGGCCTCTAATGCGTCGCTTTCAAATCAACCATAATGAACCATTCGAGTTGATGAGCAGTCCCCATGGCTTTTGAATACGATATGAAGCGCGGAACGATCGCGAAAAGCGTAATAAATCAGACGACAATCGAAATGACAGAAATAATTCATCGCCAATCTACTGTGCACTTGAAGCCAGAGCGGTGCATTCAACAACATTGAAGATCAGCTGCATGAAGCCAATAGCATTGATGGAACCGAGTTAACACCATGATTAATTACCCTTACTTGCTCGTTTCGAGCCCACCTCATGGTAGCGATAAACGTAAATTGCTATTAGACTCCAACGTGACAAAAGCAGACGGATACTAAGCTGGCAATTTACGTAGTTTTTTTTTTCCTCCAACCTTGCTTCTTCTTCTTCTCCCACCTCTTCAAACCAAAAGAGCATGAAGCTTAATTATAAAGTTTTCCAAGATGGGATTAAGTTTGAAATTTTAATCCTAAAGTACGTGAAAAAATAGAAATTCTTACATCATAAATCAATATTTGTGACCAAAGATAAACATAAAAAACAACAATTTTTTTTTTGAAAAATGGTTTAAAACGTGCTTGGAAAATCATATGCATTGATTCATTGCTTTCAACAAGTATATAAACTGGGTAAAACAAACAATGTTTTTCTGAAAAATTGGTAAACAACGAATTTTACAAAAACTCTTCAATGGTTTGTATATGTCTAGCGCAAAACCTGCATTCTTTCATTGCGCGGGAAAAAACACGACCACAACGCGTTATAGTACAGTATTTTTAAAACGGCCACAACGCGAAGTGATTCAAATGCAATCTCCGATATTTTATAACTATATAATTGATAACAGCACTTAACAAATAAATACCTTTATATGACCAAATTAAAATTTGTCAGGTGTCATGAACGTTCATTTGTCAGTTTTTTTTTAATTAAAAATAATATTAAATATTAACTTTAACCCGTTGAGTCGATCATTTTCACTATTTATAAAAAATAAATAAATGTGCTATTTGTAATAGATTCCTAATGGGCTGCTTTACGGACAACTCCTAACTTTTGCTATGGCGAATAAACAATTTATTTATCTTTAAAAAACTTATCGCAACAAAAAAAAACTAACACTAGTACATCAAAAAAATGCTATCTCAAATCCAAATAAAAAAAAAAATTCAAAACTTTGCATTTTTTTCTTCTTAAGATGGAAAGGTTTGGGGGCATGCAAAAGAACACGTCTAACACCATCTTGGCAAAGCATATTTCCAAGTTCCTCCATCTTAATAAACATCTTTCCCCCTTTTGCTCCTGCAGCGTGTCGGCTGGCGAAAAGCAGTACAATTTGTCATCATCTCCTTGCTGGGGCCTTTGCATATTAAGAAGGCAAAGTCTTCGCCCCCCTGTTTTCCCTACGAGCAGCCGAAAGCCATTTCTCTCGCCCATGCCTCGTCACGCTCTCGCGGTCGACGAGAGTTGCTCACGAGCGCCCTCCTCCATTAATCTGCTAATTTTAATCTTGATTTAGACCGCTATCAACTGCCCTAATCCCGGCATAATCTGAAAAGGAATGACTCGCGAGACCTAATCTGCGCGACAAGTCAGCCAGGCTGAATAAATACCACGACCGCCAGGTACGTCGTGCAGTGTGGAAAAAGAAAAATCTTTTACGCCAAGACGGGCGACAAAAGAGCCGGCTTTTGCAAACGGCACCACTTTAGCAAGCTCTGCTGAAAAAGACACACAAAGAAAAAATACCGATAAAAAGAAATAAGAGTTTAGATATATTGCTATCATTGATCTATGACCTTACTGAATTGAAGAATCCTTTGAGGAGTCAACAACAACACAAGCAAATGTACATAGAGCAGAGCGTCGATTATCCGAACTAATTAAGAAGATGGGTGTACATAAAAGCGATTTGTTCGCATAATCGGACACTAGATGTTTATGTACATACATAAAAACATAATATTGTTTTCTGTATTTTTATTAAGTACAGTATACATATTTTATTACATGCATACTACATATGTATTCTACACAATTTTTGAAAATATCATCAAGTTTTCTTTGCTCTACGGTCTTTCAGTTATTGTAAATATGTGTTTCATGGCTAATAATGTTGCTTCCGCTCTAGCATTTTATTTAACAAAAGAAAGTAAAATGAATATGCTTAGAACACTTGCCAGTCGAATGTACAACAATCGATTGACACAATTATAAGTGGCATCTCTGCGCATCTACTCGATAAACTCTGTTCGGTTAATCAACCGTTCACATAACCGACGTTATACTGTACTTGAACAATACATTTGCATATGTTGTATAAGGAAATAAACGTATTTCAAAGTACATTGCACTACAAATTGTTTACACAGTACTTTACTTCTGCACTGTAGTGTTATCAGTTGAATAGTTAATCGTGAAAACATTTCAAACAAACTCACTTCAAACTATCCACTTTGATCGAGATAAAAACAGCTGAAGCTAACAACGCTTTCAACGAACGATACAGTTTCGACTAAACCGATGCTGGTAAATCCATTCGTTTGACAATTGAGCGTGTAATGACTAAGTATCCAAAAGGTAACGACAGACTAACAGCTAATCACAAGCTTTTAGTGTCAAGTATGGGAGTAGAGAGGTTAGAAGGGTCCTTAATTCATCCGCTTTAGCAGGTTTAGCAAACCCGTAGTAAGGGTTGTTCATCGACCCAGATGGCTGTTCCGATGATGTTTGCAAACCATTGGCCTGGGTGCCTGATGCCAAGATTACTACTGAAACAGAGCAGATGGCCCGGAAGCCCTGGTTTTCGCACATTATGAAATCACAACCAGATTAAACGGTTAATTCGCACCTGCTTGATGGTGGGAATAAAACGTCTGGGAATTCAGCGCCAATTAGACACTGTTTAAGCGCCACGCGCTTCACACTTTAATGAGATTTAGGGTTTCCCCTTCATCAATGAGAAATCGAGCACATCACGTGTTGCATTTCCCATTAAAAACAAACGCAAACATGACCCCGTTTCAAGGGGTTAGTTTACTCACACGTCCTCCCGAATTCGAAGCGGAAAAGCTTCACAACCACGTCCAAAGTGACAAATTCATTCGAGTAAATTCCGATGAGAGCTCACCGTAAATTTGAATTCTTGAAAAGTACTAGAGGATTCTACCCAAGGTGTGTCGGATATTAAAATAATTACGTTGGTGTATCATAAAGCTTGCCACTCGTAGCAAATCAGAATTTTTTATAACTATTTTAAGTGCTGCATTATTTTAAATGGACTAACAGCGTACTGCTATAACAAACACACACATTTTAAAAACAAATCGTTGGCTTAGACTTAGAGTATAACTCCAGTTTACTAAATTTACAGAAAATGCATAAAAATAAAATAAAAATATACGACTAATATAAGAAACAAAGTTATTCATCACACATTACATTATGTTAGAAATCAAATTGAGATAAACTAATTTTCTTAGTTGAAGCTATACATTTCCCTTTCGAATGTTGATCTCAAAATAAGACAGATTGTAGTTGGCAGATTCACACTCTAAGCAGACAAAATGGTGAAAATAAACGATGGCCTAAAACTTTCCCATTCAAACGATACATCTGTACATCGTTAGTCGTGCAAATATTGTTAATTTAAGTCGGCTGACTGATTACATGAAAAAATATTCAACGTTAATACAAAATACAGAAAAATGTATTTCTAAGTATATAAGTTTAAATCAAACCCGTTTACCCATGTTTCAATAACCTCATCTCAATTGGCTTTATCAGTATTTATTACTAGTTATACTAATCACTGTACAGTACACTAATTGTTAACAAGCAAATAAAGTAAATGTTAATGTGAGAAACCTACTAACTAGAGTAAAATAAAGTAGCAAGACAAAGTATTGTATATTTTTGTCTTGGATTCATTTACGTTGAAGCTCTTTTTTGGTGTAACAGTAGTGATTCTACGATGATGACCGCACAGAGCAATGACCAAACTTCAGAGAGAAGCTAATAGTGTGTGTGTGTGTGTGTGTGTGTGTGTGTGTGTGTGTGTGTGTGTGTGTGTGTGTACATAACAAGTTAAGAGTGTCCCAAACTTGGCTCCTCCTAGGTTAAACAGAAACCCAAACTTACAGTCCTAGGCACCCAGTAATGGTACGAAAAAGGCAATTAGGGCGAATAACGGGCAAAAATTCGTGAGCATTGCATCGGTTGCAGCGGTGCAATTTCATTCGAGGGCGGCTGTTTTGCTAGCACCGTTAATCCTTTTAATCCTATTAGCACCTTTTGTCGTTGTAATCTTATTAGGATGGGTTTGCGCTCGCCCACGATTTTCTCTTTGCTCGGGTTCCACCAAAAGGCGACGAAACGACCGAGGATTAAGACTCGTGCCACAAAACGCAAATTTTCGGATGCGAGTTGATCTGCGAAATGCGAATGAGAATCACGACCAAGAAAAAGAGACCCAAAACCCAGATTCAAAAGACGAGTTGTAGTATTATTATCATTATTACTATTATTACTACTACTAGTAGTATACTAGTACTGTGGGCTACTACGTCTTTTCCTCCCCATTAACTGTTTTGAGAAAGAATAAAAGAACAAAATGATTCCCCGTCCCAAGTCATTTCTCCATTTTTCCATTCGTGTGTCATTTGAAAACAACAAAATTCATTGATGTCATTAAGCTAAAACAGTAAACAGTATTAAACTAAAAGAATAATAATATTAATTTGAAAAAATCTCAACTGTGAATATTAAGTTAAAAAACGATTCTAGTAATTCGTCTAATCTTGACATACATATTAAACATCTAATTTTCGTGTCATAACAACAAAGAAGAGATTATTTTTCAATTTGTTAAATTTACAATTAATAGGCTTGCCCGATGTTTAAAGTGATTGATTGATGACAATTTTATATTAGAAAACTTTGAAATTAAAAAAAAACATTAACATTACCATGTTGCACCTGTTCATTACCCAATACAATACTGTAACGTTAACTTGTTCCGTAACTACAGTGCTTTCAAAATGTGTAATGAGCAATTTATAGCAATAAATAAATTATAATGAACAACTATTAAAAAACGTCATAAATGTGATAAAAAAGGTTTAATCAGTCAGGTAGGTAAAACAATATTTTTTAAAAATGTAAAATTATTTTACTGTTTATAAACTATGTTTATCAAGATTTTGATTTTGAAACCGATAAGTGTAAGTTAAATCCTAAATCGTAAAAAATCTTTACAAATATTAATGCAACCGCGATTCTTGTAAGACTAATAGTGTACTATATCTACCAACTAATTGTTCTATTTAGCCTAAAATTTGGTTACGTTCTTTTATCAGTGCCAATTTCACAAAATAAACTTAAAAATTCAAGTCAGGTGTTAAGTTAAGTGAACATGTAGTCTGTGGAAATAATTAAAAAAAAATTCTAATGGGTTATCGATTTCATTCATTGTCATTTTGATAAAAAAAGCTGACAAAGAAGTTTTTATATTCTCTGTATAGTTTTCCAGATTTGTCTGTGTGTGAGTGAATGAATTTAACGCTCTTTGTTGTTGGTAACGATTTACTATACGAAGTAATAATAGAAATTCCGCTGATTGTTGTTAATGACGGGTTACTAAGTAGGCCTAATAAACAAAAACACAACAATGAAGATTACAACTATTCCAGCATCCGTCATTGTTGACGGGCATACAGCTAGTTGCTTAAGATTTGTGCTATTTGTATACTAAGGAATTTTCACGGTAACATTAACTGCATAAATACATAGTAAATAAAAATAATTATATCCGTATAATTAAACGTTTTATCGTTGTAATCGTCACTAAATACGAGTGGTACTTTTCGGTAACGAAAAACCACTTTAAAGTTACCTCTTCTTTGTTCATCTGCCTTGGTGATTTACCTTGTGCTAGCACCGATAGCTTGAACGGTAAACAAAGACGGGTCAGGCAAGAAATCCAGTTTGTCACCGAGAGGTTAATGAGATTCATAAAGGGTTGAGGGTCACCACAGCAAAGGAGTTTGTTAATAACCAGCCCTGCTCTCACTTTCCAAAAGCAACAACGAAAGACCAGCATTTAAGCTAAAAGGAGTCTGCTGTTTTCGTCGTTAAGTGTAGAGTGTTGCACGTTGACAAGAAGAAGAAGAAGAAGATCGAGTTGTAACATCCACGTTTTGGGGGAAACCGATGGGAGGGAGGGGGGCAGGCGGGCTCTTAAGTTTTTGAATTATTTGTTTCATACATCACCGACTCGAATGAATTGGCCCTTCCGATAATAAGCAGTGGGCAGTAATTTATCCTCATCACGCAACGGGGTAGAGGGTGTTTGTTATCTGAGAGGCCCATAACCCGTTCGCGATAGCAACGATGGCGGCGACAAAGGGCCGGGCCTCTGTTGACCCTAAGTGAGGGGGGTAAAGGGTTGGGTGTTCATGGCCACCGAGAAATTGGTTGTTTGATTTACGTGCAACCCGTTATCACCTGCAGCACAAGCGGCCCAACACACAACGACCGCCTACTAGGCACCCTTGTCCGCCCTCTCTCGTGGCCAAACAACGACGGAGCCAAAGGCACGTTCTCCGGGGACTTAGTTTGCTGATGTTTTTTTCTTTGTACTTTGTCATCTAAAACTGACCAATAAACTTGGCCCCCAGCCACCACCCCGTTTTGCCTAGTACGTGCTGTGACCGGTCTTTTCTAAACCTATACCGAAATTGATGATGCCTTATCTATAAATTATTATACGAGACCCAATAAAAGAACCCAAACATGCAAGTGTAATGATTAGACAGACACGTTTTATATTCCATTTTCCTCCAAAAAACACTTTAAAATTACCATTAATTTTATATATAAAAAACGAGTTTTTATGTTAACTCAAAGATCTTTTATAATGTTTTGAGATACAGTATACGGTGAAGATAAGCATTATTATGTTTAAGCTTACATGTTCATCATTACAGGTATACGTCACTCTAACGGCGTGTTAAGGGCAGGACCACCGCCATATATCAAATCACAGCTTTTTCTTAACTTGTTAATGCACATGAAAGCTCAAAAAAGTGTGTAAACGTGTGTTGATGGTAGAGTGTTGGATGAAGCCAGTACTATCATGGTATGGTATGTATGGTGGTTTTGGTTTGTTTTTGTTTGTTTTGTTCTCTGACATGTTCAGCGCGTGCTACATAACACGCCTTTAGGTAGTTAGCACACCTCACCTTTCTCTAATTACCTGCCTACGTACAGTACTATCATAAGCTTTGTTCTAATGTTGGAGACTTGTTTAACACTGACCACATACCGTCGAAGTTTGTGTAGCACCGGCGGTATGTGCATGTAGCATATTTGATACAAAATATTATTTTTGTCGACAAGCTATCCATTGTTGTGGAGCCGTTATAGTGAAACACGTAAAATTGGAGCACCGTAAATCGGGGTATACCTGTATTAACTTGAATATTATGTGACTAGATGTGTCAAACACCAACTGCCAACAACTTCGTGATTTTGCTTTGGTGTATTTTTGTGTCATATTCGTTTCATTTAGTACTTTTTCAACAGATTTAAAACGTGTTCAAATTTCGTCTTTGTTAACCGTATTATTCAATGGTGGTCAAATTGATTACGTTACTAAAAAACAAACACCATGAAATGAGTCTGAGTCAACAAAAAATGAAATCTTCATTCGTATTAAGTTCATTCTAAATTAGCTTTACAAGTGTTTAACCGTGCTAACAACGGCCACTTCTGATGATTACACAATAGCAACAGTTTAGAGTGAAACCGAGATAAGCGATGTCGTGTTTGCAGAAGCACAAACTTTTTCTCGTTAGACTAACAATAGCGATGACCAAAAGCGATGGCATTGTGTAGCCTAAATTTTTATCATTTCTAAGCACTGAAGCTCATTAGTGAAGTTGAGAGACTCTCTTTTGCTCGCGTGTTGATTGCCTATTTGTTGGTGAGTTAAGTTTTCTGTGTGGAGCGTTGTGTGTGTGTGAATGGAACACTTGTTCCTCGTTCCACTCATTACCCAGAATTAAACACCCGACAGATTTATTTACCGTTAACATGACGATGACGATTCATCCTCATAAAGTCTTCATTAATCGGCAGTGCGTGAATTCCATTGGAATTAATGAACCGAAAGGGGTTCTGACCTTCATTGGTTCCTCATCATTAGCGCAACGTCATTCACGCTTCATTCACTGATCACGGAAATTAAAGAAGATGCACAGCAAAACCAAACGGCACTCTTTTACTACCTATTTCATGGCATCCCATAAATCTCCTCATAAAATTCCTTAAAAACTACAATAAAAAAAAAACAAAAAAAAAAAAACAAAACACAACTACCAAGTTTTATCAGGATGACCCGCCTCTGTCATATGACCCTAAACCGCTCTAAACGACCCATCATTATATTTAATTAAATTTCACACTAAAAGTAATACTGGATTTCCTAGTGCAACTTTATTTTTATTATGGAGATATAAAAACAACTTAAGAGTAATATAAAGTGTAGAATACCCAATTAATATTAATTTAAGTAAAACTAGGGGTAGTTGCACGTTATATGAGTTCGACTTCTTGAACATTTGAATGATCGTCACTGACACAACTAAAGCATGGATCATCCTCAACATGACTCCGGTGTTAAAAATCCTTCTTGTCAATTTTTTTCTGGTGGATTT
The DNA here is from genome assembly GCA_034695005.1 of Cryptops parisi. Classification (NCBI taxonomy): domain Eukaryota; kingdom Metazoa; phylum Arthropoda; class Chilopoda; order Scolopendromorpha; family Cryptopidae; genus Cryptops; species Cryptops parisi. The sequence goes on along the minus strand of JAQIWH010001051.1, from coordinate 11,427 downwards.
TTATATACAGTATATGGTTTAATCTAGTTTCCACAAACAATCCTTTTAAGTTAAGCTGATTTTCTAACTGTTCTTTGGAAAGCTGTTGGGCCAAAATGACTGAACGTTAAAAGGTGTTAGGCCACAGTCATGAAAATCATGGTTGGCAGTGCGACCTTCGGTGACGGGCCACCTCACAGCTAATTAGCCATTCCATCCGGCGGAAGGCAATTGGCAACCCAGTAATTAAATCCAGTTGAATTAATTGGCAATCGTTTTATTGAAGAAGCACCAGCAACGTACCCCGCTCCAGAGCGTTAACGAAAATGCGTTGCAACAACTAAATCTCATTAAATCGTTGCAGGTGGACTTGCAACTAGGCTAAAGATTAAAAAAAAATCACTAAATGACTGGGTTAGAAATTTAAGAAGAAAATAACAGACCGAAAGTTTGTTACTTGCAAGAAAACCGCAACAAACAGCCAAAGTTTAGACTGAACAAAATCAACAAGCAGCGTGGCGTGAGTAGCGCTTTAAAATTAGATTCAAGAGACGAAAAAAAAAATATGAGATCGAACAGTCTCAGATTTCAAAATGCATAGCTCGTGTTTTTGAAACCCGCCACACTACAAAATTCAGTTTTAAAAGAAATCCGAAAACCCGCGATTCATCCAAGCCTTTTTGAGGTTTCCCCCAACTTTCAGGTTGAATGGTTGAGCGGCACAATTCAAACGGAATCGTTCATTGCAACTAATTCGTTGGGTGTTAAAGAGAATGACATTTGGCACCATCCTACGATTACCGTAGCATTAACGCGACAAACTCAATTCGTACTAAATCTGCATCGAGCTTTAACCGTTATTCGCCTGAAATGCTGAACCCATGGGAAAAAAATTCACAAGCATTTTCGCTTCACAAATTGAAGCGATCCAACTTTTGTTGGTAGCTGTTAATCATTTGCGTGTTTCATTTGTGAAAGAACCAATTTGATGCATGAGCTTTAATGATATTTTATCTTTGGTGTTAAAGCGTTGAAATAACCCTTAATAACAAAGTTTGACCGCTTTATATCTTCTTAATCATAGCGTCAAAAAGAAAATTGCAAACTCTTTTCGTATGAAATGTTAAAAAAAAACAGCTTCATTGACTTTGCGAATAGGTATGAACGTCAGACTTTCTTCATCAGCGTTTTTTTCCTCGATGTTTTTGTTATAGTGTAGTAAATTTTTCTTGTGTCAGTGATCGAGAGGAAGATTGTGGCTGGCATTTTAGGAAGGCGAACTACTATTAGCCAAATGAGCCTGGCTACATCAAGCTCACCCTGCCAGCTATTAATCATCGAGCCAACACGATGACAAGTGACGCTGAAGAAACCCGAATTACAACCCAGCGTCTTTGCACATGGTTGCAGATTCACGAGCAACTTAAAGCGAAAAAATTGACGTTAAGGATTAAAAAAAATAACTAAACATTCTTTCAAGGGTTTCCTAGGAAAAACTCTTCTGGTTCACTTTATTAGCCCAAGTTTAGAGCAGCAAAATGAACTTACTTAATACTTTAAGCCATCATAAATACGACATTTTAAAATACTTAACCAAGTCTGATAAGTTCCTAATGCTCTAAATCCATACATAATTTGAATTGTATACTCTTTATATTAGCTTCACTTGTGAGTGAGTGAGTTTGTAAGTTGAGTGTTTGAGTGAGAGAGCTGGGAACTGAAAGTATACAACTATCTACAACGTCGTTTATGAAAATATACTGTATAGTCCAATGTACCAAAAACGCACACAACGACATCTGCGTAAATCCTTCGCATAAATCAAAAGCCTCACAAATCCAATGTAAAAAAACAAACTTGCATATGCAATAAAAATTTGCAAAAATTAAAAGTGGAATTACTCAAAACTCGCATAAGTGAAATATAGAACCACTCAATAATCGCATAAATTTAAACTCGCATAAGTCAAAATTCGCATGAATTGAATCATGCAGAAATAAAAAATAGATGCTTTGCATTATGTATGTACATACAGTATATCTGTATATGATAGTATATAAAGTTTATGCTTAAAAAACATTTTTAATCTACTTGTTTGAAGCACATGACAAATCTATTTTGGAGAACAAATCAAAAGCTAAATCACGTGTTCAATGATTTTAAGAGTGTAAAGGGGCTCTGGGACTAAAACGTTCGTAAACACTATTTTAGAAGTTCCAAAAGTTTCACCTTTCAATTCTTGGAATAACGTTTGCATGTAGCAATTCATAGTTTTGAGTAAATAGCAAAAGTAGTACTCAGCCACACAGTGATTGTCACATATTAGGTGACCAATTTCAAAGTGATATATGTATGTTTTAGGTAGGTATGAGTTTGTCCATTGGCGGCACTATTATAGCTAGGCCCACATATGAAGCAGGGTTTTCCATAATAATCTCTATATTAAATTTTTGTAACATAAAACGTTATTCTGGGCAAGCCTTCAATTAATAAAAAAATATTTTTTTTTTTCATGTTTCACGTCCCAAGTTTCACGTTTCTTTCCCACTTTTCCCACAAAATTCTGACAATCAAAAATAAAGTCAGAAACTTTTGATTGATTACATTGATTTGATTTTATATTTTTTGGAAAGATGGAACAATATTTCTAGATTCAGCATGTGAGATTTAAAAGTGACGTGAGTGACCAGTAAAGACGCATAAAAGGGGGTGTTAAGGATCAATATTTGACCTAAAGTGCTTTGGCGATCCGATCAAATCCGAGCAGAATATGAAAAATCTAATAATCTCAGACACGTTCTGGTGTCAGGGGAAAAATCTCCGCCTTTCCACTACTGCCTACCTTCTCGTGTCTTAAATTAATAATCTATTCCATGAAACCACTCGAGTCTCCCTTAGACGAGTTTTCTTGGGTTCCATCTGGCACACGACTCTGGCGAGCAATTCCTCTCTCTCTCTCTTTCTCGCTCGCTCTCACTCTTTCGACCAAAACTCGAGAATTGGATCAAAGTGGAAAATGCAGTTCCAAACGTACTATTATTAAATCAGCCAAATGAAATGAAATCCATTTTTTAAAAGTTCAATTGCGCACTTTCGGTTCTTGTCACAGAACGGACGAAGAACATGCTTCAAGTGGACTGTGTGTGTTGTACCATCCTCGGCTAATCCAAACTTTAAGAAGTTCCGTATTTTACCAGTGTGTCTTGCATTAAATAAAGCTGCTTGACAACTAAATAATTCATTTTACGAACGATGCATATTACGTTATACCTATTTTCATTTGAAAATTTTTACTAGAAAAATGTATACTTGTTCATAAAACGTGCGAAATAAAATAAACCAAGATTTAATAAACTTAAATAAAGTTAATTATGATGTACGTTTCATGTCATGTGAACGTTTGTGACTTCAACATTTACAAAATTTGTGATCCACCAAGTGCACTAGTACGGTAAGTTTTTCTCACGGTTTTTATAAATAACTTGTGTTTGTTGCTAGTTTGTACACATTTGGTGTACTGCTCTACATAGTCAATACACCCGAGCGATATCTGCATGATTATATCGAAATGTATATAACGTAAGTAGCTTTATCAAGCAATAGCTTTTTGCGTTCCTATGTTCTTATTATTTAGTGTTTAGGATTTCAATCTTGCTCTGTGTCCCGGTTTGAAACTCTCCCTCATTTTCTCCTTGATTTTTAGCTCTGACACCAACGAACTCCACGTTTTCATTTATAAGAAGTTAATTCTCGAGAATCTATAAAATCCACGTTTAAAATATGATTTTTAAAATAAATAAGCTTACAAGTGTTCAATATACCTACAGTAATATACCTATTTCTGTATTTTTTGATTTCAACGGTCTGTTGTCCAAATAACACAACCTTAAAATCAGTCGGTGCCCTCGTTAAACTCCAAGTACTCACCTACTGTACCTCACGCCAGGTTAAAAAATTGTATCAAAAAAAGCTAGATTTTTACTATTACTTGTTCTAACAAGCTAGGAAACCAGATGATTCAGTAGTGCCTCCAAAACACTAGCGGCAATTTCAGTATGATTGCCAAAATTCAGTATGGATTATTAATATTTACGAATTAAATAATTTTAAACTTGTAGGATAATGCATATTTTGGACAAGAAATTACACAAGTTTCATTAGTGAATTTTCCCTAAATTTTCTTAATATTACAACACATTTAGCATATTGCAAGAACTAAACCTGAGATCCAATGATATTGTTTCCAATGATATTGTTTGAAACAACATAGTTAGACATAAAAAACATTATGTATATCGAAGTGACCGTACGTTTCTGGTAAACTTTGCTATACGTTAATGGAAAACGTTACTAGGTATTGCTTCAGTTAAATTTCCGCAACTCAAATATTCAACGATACACGTGGAAATTTTGTCCTCTAACTTGCATAGCCATATCAATGACAGAACTGTTCCAACGTTCAGCAAAATCGATATGAAATATGCCAAATGTCCGGATTTTAAAACTCAATACAGAAATCCTCCTGGAATTGACTTTTAGACCATCATGAAAGTAGGTTATATCCTTACAGAGATAGTTATGATCCAAAAGCCATCACCAAGGATTCAGGTTCTCTTTAGCGTTAAATGAAATGTCATCTACCAAAGCTGAAGTTATTACGACGACAGTACCGGAACACATACACACGCACACGAGACAGGATATTACAAGTTATAGAGATTCTTTTTCTTTGGCTTTCTCTCTTCTTTTTTTTATTATAAAAATGAGTAGTGAGTAATGTCATCACGTCGGATAGATTGATCGTACTTACTTACAGGTGACAGTGAGGCTCCGTTCCAGCGAGATGTCACTCCAACCCAGACGATTTCGACCTCGGCATGAGTAGTTGCCATCGGCAGAGCGGGTCACTGTTCCCAAGTTGATTTCGGATTCGACACTATCATTTAAAGCAACCCCGTCCTTAAACCACTGCACGCGCTCCAGGCGGCTAGGGTTGCCTGCGATCACTAGGCAACGTAACCTCACCACTGTACGGTTCTCCACTACGGTGGATGGTAATACTTCGATTGCCACTTCAGGCGAATCTGTAAATTTCAAACAAATAAGAATGAAAAAAACAAACATACAACATAATGATAAAAGTTTAGTTTAGTAATTGCAAACCGATCGATGATGGAAGAAGAAATCAATCGAAAGAATTCCCTTGACCGCAAATTTATTAGCAAGCTTGTGCTAATTGCAATGTATAATTTAATAAGCTATTAGTTGCAAATGACTCAGTTAAAATGACTAGTTAATTCATATACGTATGGCTGGCATCAATAAACTCGGGTCAATTTTCCAAATGAACTGAAACCCAATCAATAGGGTCAATATTGTGTCAGCTGAATTTGACAGGCTTCATTAGGCAAGCACAACTTTCAGAAATCGAACCTTTCAAATTTATTAGCCATATGAATCACGTGATCGCAGAACCAACAACAACAATCGTTCAAGAAGTCAAGTATTTTTAACCTCTGAATTACATGTAAATGATGATAGTTGTTAACATATAAACGTTCACTTAGTGAACTCATGTAATGCAATATACCGATATCCTTAAATAATCTGTTATTGATGTCAAAAGTGTCACTTATATATAAAAAATAATTTTTCGCACATATTTTCAAAACTAAAATAAAAAAGATGACAAGTTAAATATACATTCATAGAACGTATGAATATATATCTTTAAAAAAAGATATATTTTTAAGTACCGGACCTTACTATATTTTCAATAGTAAGTACTTGTAAGTTCAAAATATGAGGTAAATTTTTGAAAAATACGTAATATGTACAGTATGTTACAGTAAAAATTCAAAAACAAAGCGGTTACATGTCACGAAAAAGTTTGTAAAATCTCCTATAATAAATCAAATGTATTGCTAGACAATTTTGAAAAAAAAAACCATTGAAGTATGCTGAAAAAAAATAAACGCAATCAATGCACGCAATCATTTAAAACGTACATGCTCAAAATCGTCATCTTAAAAAAGCAGATTAAAAATATTTTATTAAATATTAGAATGTATACCATGCGACACGTAAATAACGTGCTAATGTCTCATTAAATTTCTTTTCCCAGCAAAAAAAGTTGTTAAATGTAAAATTTGTATGCTTAAAAATCTTTAATTTTTTTAATGACATGATAAATGTAGCCGACGCATTCAGTAATAATTGCTTTAAAATGGCAAAGTCAATTAGTTAAGTTCTTTCTAAGAGAGTCCTAGTTTTTCTTTTTCACATTCACTAATAAGAAAAATTGTGTAAAGAATGTTCTTTGGTAAACCCATTTGTTTTTACTGCCTTCGCTGATGGAGATCCTTTTTTTTTTGACTTTGGCCACTTTCGAGTCAGGACAAGTACTTCTTAATAAGTTACGACACTTGAAGAAAACCGAAGTTGGACTCAAACCAGGACTGGTCCTTGGAGAAACGACGAGAACAAATGCGGGAAAATGACAGTAAAAAGCTCACACGACATAACACATCCAACGAAAATGTAAGCGAAAAGTGTGGCAGTGAAAACTAAAACCAAAAAAAAAATAAAATAAAAAAAAAAATAGAAAAAAATAATAAAAAAACAACTAAAAAAAACTGAACTAGAAAGTAAAAGGAAAAGGAGGGGGAAAAACTATTCCAACTTTCCTCTGGGGACTTCAGGAATTCAGCGGTTAGAACTGGTGGAAATGGCAAAGGTCTCTTCGGGGAACCGTCCAGCTAATTACATAAGCAGTAGCGAGTGCAGTCAGCCTCGAGTGAATGGAGAAAAGGTCTTATCTAATTGCAGGCGAGGTGCTCCTGGCTTAATTTGTGTTTTGATCAGAACGGGAAAGAGGTCATCAATCATGGCATCCCTCTGTTCAACTCGCTAATTGGAATATCGAGGCGACGGAAAGACGTCGAGGCCCTAGACGCCTTGCACAGATAACACTCGCACAATTCTTTCTGCTGTGAGAAACACGTCAGTTCCGCTGGAACAGCCACAACGCACCGGAGCTTGCTAAACCACCAAACGCACTAGCCTCATTACCATTGTCCTCTTTCTACCACCTCCTCCTTGTTCTCCTGTTGGAACCTGGCAACGAGCACGGACCAACGACGACAACGAACGTCGACGACAACAACAACAACAACATGGGAGAAACAAACAGAAAACATTTCGAAACATTTACCGAATGAATGCCTGGATTCCCGGATGATGAGCAATGTTGATCAACTCATCAATAAGAGTTCCAAGTTAGTCGAGTTCTGGATAGCTTTAAGGAAACTCGAGTTCCCAGACGTTAGATGGTATAAGGAAACCGAGAATTTGTTAACATATAACGCCAAAGAACGAAAAATTGAATTAAAGCAAAAAGGAAAAAACGAAAAAAACCAGGCTACAAAAAAGTGAGACCGACCAATAATAAAAATAATTGTTTTTTTTTTCTTCGTTTATTTTGTCATTTTTCCGCCTTTGTTAATAGTTATCTGGTTCAAGTTATTTAGGTTTTTCAGCTAGCATTAGTTTATAAGAAAAAAACCAATGATTAATTTTTAGAAATGGTATCTCCGAAGAAAGTTTATACTAAATTCAGTAGTATTCGTCGCAAATCATTTAAATATTTACAGATCACTTTTTAATATATTTTTTGCTAAAAATACTTTACTGATTATTTTCAGAGTAAAGAAAATTTAAAACGAAGCTGTTTGTCTGTTCTAAAATCAGTACACAACAAATAATAAAAAGCTCCCGAATAGCTGATACGCTAACTTGGCTTATACACCCAACAGTGATTATCAGCGCCATCTATGATAATATCTCGGTATCTGAACATCAGATTGGCCTGTTTTTTGCACCAAACGACGCATAATTTTAAAGAATTATATCTATTGGTAAAAACAATTTTCGGCAAAAAATGAACATGACCAGTTTCAGTTCTGAGCCCTTCAAATCGATGTCGGGTTTTAACCACTTCTGAAATAAACATTAAGCACGCTCATTCCGTTCAGTCCAAAGTTTGAAAATAAAGCCCCGATAAATTTCATTGTAAAAAAAATAGCAAAAGTACCTATGATAAAATTGGTTGTATAAATCTACAGTTGCGTAGTCATCTTTAAAGCGCTGTAGAAGGGGTGTTAAAATTTTGTTGATTATCTTATACAATGTTCTGTTTTATTTTTTTTTTAATTTTATGAAGTATTGTTAAAACTTTTCCACAAATAATTGAATCACTATGCCTATAGTTTAACATTGATTGCAACTGTTCAGATGTTTTTAAATTTAAAATAAAAAAACAAGAGTTTGAAACGACCGAATTTCTATGATGTTTCTCACAACGCTAATCAGTTTTCCCAACACAAAACGCCGCCGCCTAAATGCTATTACACATTGCCAACAAAACATTGCTGCTAATGACGCCGCACAAAACACACACAAACTCGAGCATTGTCTCTCCCGAACATTCCTATCCTCTTTGATTCTCTTTTCCTCAATTTAATCAGCAATGTAGTGGAACTTTTCCAAACCGAGAAAGTCTTGCACCAACTAGCAACAATGGTAGTTTGAAATCTATTTTCCCTTTGGCTGCGATTTTCTTGTCAAACTTCCAACCCCAAGCTGCCGTTGCTCCTTCTTGTGTCTCCAGCGTCTTTGCTCTTTGCTCGTGCTAATGAGATCGAGTGGGTGGTGGTGGTGGCGCATGCGCCGTTGTGCGGGGTCCCTAATGGGGTCCGATCCCATGATGGAGGATTAAGCAAGAAGAAGGTTGGTGGTGATGGTAGTAGTGGTGGTGGTAGTGTTTAGCTTGCATCCTACTAGGCCTCGTGGTTCCGCTTTTCCGCCCCCGCACTGCATCCCATTCATCAGCAGGCGGTGTGCGCAAACAACGCCAACCAGGAGGAAAAAAAAATTTAAAAAATCCAAACCCAACCAACTTATGTAAAACTAATTGCCGACTCAACTGCTAACTACAGTCGAAGGCTCCCCTCACTTTCTCTTAGGGGCGGAAACAACAACCTAGGCGCCCAAATAAATCTCCTCTTTCGTCGGGACAGACAGACCGTGTTGGGCTGAGTTGTTTCGCTAAATTTGTCTTCAACACAGGGCTCTAGTTAGCAACATCAATTGCATTTTGGCTCTTGTTCTTAGTCGTCGTGGTTTCTAATTGTCTTTTTTTTTCGTTCTCATTTTCATGTTGAAGAAAGAGGTGTTCGCTTAATGAGCGAAATGATGGAAAAAATACCTAATTTACTATCAGGTCAGGTGATCTTAAGGTCTTGTTCCACATTTTTAACATGAGACTCATGAAATAAGCCACCAAAAAGTTACCATAAAAAAAACATTTTCAAATGTGTAGGTCTTTCAACCTCAAGTTTTTAAGTATCTTCCCAAATGGAAGAAAAATCTCAAGAAATGTTTTCTTTTGTAAGCACTGTAAGTCAATGAACTCTACAAACACATCATGTCAAGAAGTCAACAGTCAAAAACTCGACAAACACAAAATCCCTATCTGCCTTTTTTTTTTACGAGAAAAATGTTTTCCAGTGCTACCGAATCACCGATGAAAGCGCTAAACTATTAGCAATCTAAATCTTCTTATCGGTCATGTTCCTTAGTGAATAAGACCAATTAAATTTGAGCGTATTAAAGAAACTTGAAATCGACTCGATAACAGAAAACATGTTGAAATGATTCTAGAACAACCGAAAACAACTTCATTAGCATTTCTAACGTGCAAGTTGAAACTAGGAAACCACGAAAAACAACCACAAAGCTTAAACAACATCCAATTCCTTGTTTAATACAATAACCGACTTCATTCATTGTTTTAGCTCAAAACTTACATAACGACTGTCAAAACTGAAAGTAACAGCAACTACTGTAATGGCTATCAACTACCTTGATTCGTTCTGAACGTGAAAACAATGAAACAATTAACACCTTATGTTGATTTTGATTGTTATAAACATTACGCATTTTGAGTCTTCTTTTTTTAACAAAGAATTGAGACATTAATTGCTACGGCCATTTGTAACACTGAACGTGTTATTGTTTCTTTTATTATTTTAACTAATCTGACTTGGTAACTATGAGTGTGAAACCCAGTTAGGTTGGTTAGAAATAATAACAGAAGCAATTAACAACATGTCGAGTGGTATAAACGGTCGTAGCCACATTATAAGAAAAGTACCAAAACTCTGTTATAAGAAAAATACCAAATTTCGTAGGTCAATTTCTCGCAATTACTCCAAGCAAAATTTGGAAACAAAGTGTACAATTAAATAATATAAAAGTGCACTAGAATTGTAAGTTTTAAAATATAATGTCAATATTCCCAACGTTGATCACATGATAAGTTAATTTTTTTTACTTCAATGAACAGCTTATAGTTAAACATTTTAGTACCTCAATAATGTTTTCATGCAACACAATTTGAACAAAATTCCTACACGTTTCACCTGGTGTCATTTTCTATTCAATAAATACAGGTTGAATCAAAAGTTACCTTACCATTCTGTGTTAATTAAATACTAAGTTGATGAAATATTAGATTATGTAAAATAAACTTTAACCTACCCTGTATAAACCATGTTGACAAAAGTTTTATTTAACTTCTTTATAATTCACAACTTGCGAATGCGTGAAGTCACGAAGAATAAATTTTCACACGTTGTAGATCCCTTGTAAAAAGTAAGAATATTTTAACTTCGGGCACTATATTAAGTTTTATAACTACATCTTCTTTAGTTTATTTATCAAATTTACTCTCTCTCTCTCTCTCAATGATTTCCAATTCATTAACCGAAAAAGAAAATCGATTTATTGGACCACTACACCCCCACTTGACCAGGATACGATAAACTGTACTGTTCTTAATATCATGGTGACCTATATATTTAAAAAAAATAATATCGATACAACTCAATTCAACAATCAATCAGTCGATGGCTCATTGCAACTTGTGTCACATTCATAACCATTGTAAAGCTTACTCTAACCATTTCCTTTTCACATTATATTCACTATTGATAATTTCACTTTAAAACAAGTACATTTAAAACGCCTATTTAAGCATAATTTTCATATATGTCATATAAAATATATTTTATGTACATACATAATGTCATAATGATTTCTGCATGTTTCGATTGTTTCGAATTTTGATTTATGTGAATTAAAATTTATGCGCTCGTCGAGTGATTCAATATTTGGTTTATGCCAGTTTTGAGTAGTTCCAGTTTATATTTGTGTAATTTTGTATTTATTGATTCATATGCAATTTTGTTTTTACATTGGACTTATGAGGTTTTCTTTATGCGGTTCTCGTTTTATGCGTTTTTGGTACAGTGGACTATACAGTATATTCTCATAAACGACTGTAGATGGCAGTATACGTTCAAATCTCGTTTTAAGCGTTATTGGTAC
>JAQIWH010001050.1:0-36249 GCA_034695005.1 Cryptops parisi | reverse complement strand
AGAGAGAGAGAGAGAGAGAGAGAGTATGCTTTTCATTGTACTTGTTTAAAAATAATTAAGTGAAGTCAATCAAATATGATGAACCACCTCAACATTCGCGACCTTTCATATTCGCGATTCGCCAATTATACCCAACTTGCACAGTCATTGAACTCGGGTATTTTAATAATTTTAGTTTATAAATTAATTAATTGTTTAAACATTATCTGTATACCCGTCAACAATAACGGGAAAATGCTTTTTCTTCACAATGCGGTTCATTATTTGAACTCACGTTGCCAGACAGCATTCGCCTGTTTTATATCATGTTGTTATAACCCATGTTGCCAATGGTGAAGTATTTCTTTAATCTCATTGTAGGATGCTATCATCCCGTGGTGATCATTGTTTACTCACACGTTGGTATGGTGAACCCGATAGATTTAAAGTGTGACATACACAAAAGAAAATTACTATGGGTACATAGTTTTAAATTTCATATCAAAATCAAATTTCATTAAATAACAGATTCCACATTTCGACATTTGAAATCAATTCTGTGAATCTGTTAATTAACCATATAATCACAAATAGCCTAACATCAAGCAATCCACATCCAAAAATTCTAGTTAACTACAAATCCAAACCCATAATAAAAAACCAAATGGTGGTCATTAACTTTCTAGTTAATAGTCATTATCACCTTAACTCAAATTTTCCGACCATAATATCCAGCCAAACAGTTTAACCTTTTTCACTTTTCATTCAGAAGTCATAATAGTGAATATCATCAACGTTTTCCATGCGACTATTAGCGAAATAAAAACAAACAAAAAAACCGAAGGCCACAAGAATTAAACGCGAACGGCGTACTAAGCCAAACCAATTAGCGTCATTGTGAGAATTACCAACAACATCAGACTCGTTCTACGTGCCACATCGAAATAATAAACATCAATCGCAGGCCACACCTATGGACCACGCATCCAAAACACACCCCAATTAAACAGACACTCGTTTAACCCGTTGATATCCAAAACTAATAACGTACATTCACCACAAAACTTTTCCATTTTATACACTAATACACACAGCAGAAAAAAAATCACTAACTCTTATGACACACAACTCCCCTCTTCCTACACACCAAAAAAAAACGATTTATTCTAATAGAAGCGTCATTATAGTCCAACGGTGATGATACGAATCCATTAGTAACCCAACCCTTGCTTTTTATTTTTTAATTGTTAATCACGTTAACGTATATAGCGAGCCACTTCCGACCGCAGTAGTAGTGTCGAGATCATAATAAAAGGGCTGGCTTATTTTATTTTTTTTTTCGGTTTCATCTCTATGACAAATGAGGACAGGTAGAGGGGGAGAGTGATGAAGAGACCTTTGGTGACCCTTGCAACATTGATGCGCCCACTCTAATACCGCGCATGCGCCACGATTTTCGACACGTGTGCACTTGCACGGATTCGCTTTTGGAAACGGAAGAAGAAATCACAATGGATGAATATGAATGATCCTTCATTCATACCCACTCCCCCTCAGTCCCTGCCTCGCCTCGTTCATTTTTTAAACTATACATACAATAAAACCTACAAAACATTGCAGTACCCAACTGGAAAATTCAAGTTTTCTCTAAAACTAAAGGCTACAACGTGAGAGCAAACAAATAAAAGTTTGATCTCACATCGTGATATCATACTTCATGTAATATAGATTAACTAGCTGATTAACCCGGCTCCGCTCGGGTTTTTTTCTCAGTTAGAGCCTGATAGTAAACAATTTTCCCGTAGGTCCCGTCTGGGTCTGGTTGATCTACTTTAAGCTGTATGACGTTTTCCTTTGTCCAAAAATGTCACATTTTAATCCTTTATGCAGCCTCTAAAAATGTTGCTACCTGGTGGTCATAAACCTAATTTATTCAAATTTAGTTTTAATTATTTTTTTAACGAACTATTGATCCAATTTCGAAATTTTTCATTTCAGTTGACGACTTAGGTTTTGTATTAGAAGTATCCTTGTCACATTTGATAAGATTTGGATGTAAATTGTAGCCGTGTATAGGCATAGGCACACGCGCGCACACACACACACACACACACACACACACACACACACACGACAGACAAACTTTCGGAAATAGATATATTTATGGTAATACACTCTTTATGTAATATAAAATTTTCAAATGCTAATCAGTCCAGTCTCTAATTTCAACTAGCTATTTTTATACTCTTTATATTAGCTTCACTTGTGTGTTAGTGAGTGAGCTGGAAATTGAACATAAACTGCTATCGTGCTGTCGAGAATATACAACGTCTGTATATTCTCATCTACAGACGTTGATGAAAATATACTGTATAGATAAAACTATCTATTTAACTATCTAGAGATTATTCAAAATTTAGCCAACAATAAGCACTGTCTCATGGCAAAAAACCGACGTTTCTGGGCATTTGATAGTGTTCCTAAATCGCAATTGATTCAAGACCTTAGGAATTTTGGAATTGATGCTAATACCATTACATTACTTGAGAATTTATTTTTTGTTATCGTGCAAACAATATTAATGATGGTAAAAATTTAACACAATCTTTCATATCCACCTACGGTGTAATACAGGGATCCGGGATGTCATCGTTGTTTTTAATGTTTTTGTTGCTTCACTGTCTAGATTGCCTATTAGACAGTGAAGCAACAAAAACATTAAAAAACAACGATATGTCTACTGATTGTCTATTAGTGGACACATTAAGATGTACGCTGATGATAATTGTATTACTTATTATTATCCAGAATGCCACTGCAGCGCGACTCAACAACTCTTGGCCTCCATAAATAATAATAATAATAAGTGACCGAGGCATGAAACTTAATAAAACTAAAACTGCATCTATTGAAACTTGTCGTAATTCATCCGAAAATACCCATATCAACATACTGGACCTAACAATTGATAGCAAACTTAACTTCGATAGTCATATTGATCAACTTATTACAAAAGTTAACAAAAAAATTTACATCCTTAAAACCTTTTTTAAAAAAAAATTGCATATTTCCGAAATTAAACTACTTTTTATTAACACTAACATCGTCCCGATGCTCAGTCACCGAACAGAGATATGGTCCGACACCCATAACAATAACGTTGAGAGGCTAGGAGTTGCATATAATCGATGTTTGCGGATCGCTAAGTTAGGGAGACTTGACTGTCATTGGGTTCTGCAAAAAATATTCCCACACTTTATACTTTAATTGACATTGCTAAACTGAAGGCTCTCTCATCTGCCATGAGAGATTCATTTAATCCGGCTAACTTCATTGATTCAATTTACTGTATCAATATACAGTACCTATAAGGCTAAAAATCTGTGCTATATTAATTTTATTTACTTCACGTTTGCATTAATATTCGCCAGTAAGCTGTAGTATTGCATTAGCGATGCAAAGTGTTATGCTGGAAAACCTTAAAAAGCTGTAGCTATGCGCTGTGTTTTGCTGAAAAGCCTTCAAAAACTGTAGCAATTCGCTGTGCTCGGCAGAAAAGCACTACAAAGTTGTGTTAAAAGATGTGTAAACTAAAGCTATAGCGTTGTGTATAGCTACTAGCGTTTACTTTAGAAACAAAATGAACTTCATTCATTACATAAATCGATGATTAAACCACGTCATGCAATTTTAGTGGACTCTATATTCCTCTCTAAACTTCTTTAATAATATTCGAGCAGAAATATCTGGTCTCCCCAAAGAGATTTTCCTATTCTAACACGCATGCAAAATCAGCGAATGCCGCTTCAAATAATAACGCGTTTATAGCCGCTGATCATGGTTGACACCATGGGGGTAGGGGTAATACCATGAATTACCACACTGGGTGACATCAACCTTAGTGACGCCATTGTTTAAATTTAAAACTCACAATTTGTTCAAGATACCAAACTGCACGCGATCGTTGTTTGTCTTTACACACCTTGCTAAAGATGTGAACTGCCCTTTGTTATTATTATTATTATTAATTATTATTTATTATTATTTATTACACAATCCTTAAAATCATAATACAAAAAAAAACTACAAATATATATATATATATATTTATATATTTGTAAAATATATAAATATATATTTATATATATATAGTTAAAAAAAACATTTGATAAGACATCATTGGATCCTGAGAGCGATCTTATATACAAAAGCAAAATGTTCCATTTCTGGAAGAAATTGACTGGATTTGTATCATAATCTGATTTGTATCATAATCTTGCTGGTAACCATTGTTTAAGAACTTCGACAACTTGAGTTACAGAAAAACAACATATAAAAAAAGTTAGTCATAAGGATGTTACAGATGTTACAGTCGTAACTCGCCATAAGAATGTTACAGATTCATGCTATTTATTAAATTGTAATCTAAGTTTGTTTGTTTGCATGTTTGTATGTTTATATGTCTGTCACACCAAAATCACAATTTTTTGCAGCTGCACGTGCTGCTCTGAATTACGTAAAATGACGTCATGTTGTCAGGCAACATGATCTAAAATGTTTCCGTCATTGTTGACGGGCATATAGCTTAGTATAACTAAATCAGGAAGTGAAAACACTTCCTGATTTAGAGAACACTTCAAGACATTTTCGTGAAGTTGTATTTTATGAACAAGATATGTACAATATACAGTATCAAGAAAAGACTTTTTTAATCCAATCGCTCATCCCTCATTTTTGATTATCCTCAAAATGTCAACTATTTGGCATCCTGACTGATTTCTTGACAAGAAGACTCGAAAAATGATTTATTATAGATTGCTAACTTGCCGCATTATTTTTAGTTTTTAAATTTTTCTGACTTTTCCGTTTTGATCCTTCTTCATTTTGGCGGTTTAAACGAATAAATTTCCATACAAAAAATATTTTTTCGTAGCTTTAAAAATGTGGCTTTTGGCGGACAGCGGAGTGGCGTTTCATCGCGGGAATTTAACATGTGGGAGGAAGTTTTGTTCTGCAAACTTTCGTGGTGAAATGCGGAGGTGGCGGTTTATAGAGGGGCGGTTCAACGATGTTCGACTGTATGTCTAATCAAGAATAAAAGTGACGTTTCGTTCAAAACATCGCAAAAGCATTAGTAAAATAATAAGATACTGTATATGAAAAATACCAGAAAACGTGCAATATATTTTTTAACCTATAAAGCTGTGTTGCAAGAAGGGGGGGAGGAAAGAGGGGTAAGCAAAATTCTCCAATCCTTCTTTATGACAACCAGGCACAGCGTTTAGGCGTAGCCTGCGCGTGCCAAAGTGGACCCCCATCTCGCCTCTCTCCCAATTAAAATTCATTGCGCTCAGTGTCGGGAGCGTGTAATTGGGGCCACCGACCAATTTCATTAGCGAAATGACAGTGGCAGGCAAAGCAGACAGACGACAGGCAGGCAGACAGACAGACAACAACCAGAAGCGGAGAAGCATCATGAGCACTATGCCACCCACACTCGTAGATACTGTAACTACATCAACACCCGTCGAGCCACCAATGTGGGTGGATCTTCATTCAAAGGACTCGTTTAGAAGCGAAGCACCTTGTCACATTAACTTGACACTACCACGCAATACGACTTATCATACACGGTGCTAGGGACTTACAAAAGTCAACTGGGCAATATTCCGAACGAAAACAGTAGGTTATCACATACTGATAAATAAAAGAATCCTTGTTAACAGGAGTCGTAAGACCTCAGTGAAAGTTAATAAAGCTCAACGCAACCACTTTCGAAGAAAAGTGTGATAAAACGTTTAAAATGTTGCACCTAGTTTTCTTGTACTTAGTTTTTATATTTCACTAATATAGTTTTTATAGGCAGTTTCAAAAACTATGCTCACCCACTGCCAAAAATGTTTTTGTTTTTAAAAAAAACCCACTTAACTATACACAACAAATGTTAATCGTTAACTAGTGTTGACATTTATTGCAACCTTCCCAGACGTTTGTTTTCTACTACTGTAAGTTGTTGTTGTTTATTGAATTGTTGTTTATTTTACGATCCACCGGGATCACACAAAATCAATACAATAAAAACAGTTGGTTTTGGTTTTAATATATTCAATTTCAATTGTTGGTTTCAATATAATACCGAGCGGTACCAAAATGATGATTTTGCTATAAATTATTGTCAATACACTAAAAACTCGATTATCCAAAAATTCCGATTTATCCAAATTTGGTCAAATATGAAATTTCGATATAAAAATCGATACATTATCGAAAAATCATTAACGTTGTCGACAACTATTGAAAATTTACTAGACGAACGACTGTAAGTTAATACTGTACATGCATATCGTTCATTGAATGTTCAGGTTTTTCAACTTGTACAACGTTGTTGGATTTTTTAACTACCATCTTTAGTACCAAACCGAACACAATGCATTCAAATTCCGGATTATCCAATTTTTCGTTTATCCGAAACAAGCTGGGCACCATCAATTTTGGATAATCGAATTCGTAGTGTCAGAAATGACTTACAAGCATCTTCGAATGTGTTAGATGCAATTCTACCTTCTTGACACATAATTTTGAGCAAAGCAACAATAGGTACAAAGATATGAGTGCAAAAAGTGTGATCATAGCCCAAGACAAGTTCACACCTTTAAATGCATTTCCCTCGAAATTACAAAAAAAATGTTACTTGACACCCTTTTCACACCAGGCCCTTCAATTAAGTTTTCTTAAATTCATTTTTAAACAATTATAGCATCACATTGATTCTTATTGTGATTGGCATTATGACCAATTATTAAATAAAATAAATAACCATCCTGCATTCGATATTGCAAGATTCCCAAAGTGACACTTTTGATGACGAAAAAGCTACAAAACAACGAGAAGCAGGATGAAAAACAAAAAATCCCGAACCAATATGACTGTAGAGAATTGCGGTCGATTAAGGTGTAAAGAGGAGTTAACCGAAGCCTCAAACCGCACGTTTCGTAAAAAGGGGCCCTCGGTGCCCATTAGAAACAACGATGGAAATTGAAGCTCCATTTTGGGCCCCTGATTATCATCGTTCGTCGTTATGATCCCCACCCTTCACCTCCCGATTTATAGCGGAACCGATGACGTCACTCATCGTCGGTAAACACGATTCGTTCTAATTTACGACTTCATCATCATCATCATCATCATCCTCCTCATTTCGGAGTCGACATACAAATGATGGTGTTTTTCCAAAACCGAATCAACTAAATGGACGGGGTGGAATTTAAACCTTAACACGCATAGAACGAGAAGAGTGAGAAGAAGCAAAAAGAAATAAACAAACAAACCAGAAGCAAAACCAAAAACAAAAAAAGAGATGAAATATATAATAAAATAAACTGGGATGATAGGAATTAGTAATAAGTAATGAGTGTCTCCTGGATAAATAAATCAACCCCCAGGTGCTGGTGCTGCCGTTACTTTGTGACGCCAGATTGCAAATCCCGATGATAAAACATTTGCAACTACCGGTGCTGGCAGAAAGAGAAAAAAGTGTCACACACACACACACACACACACTCCACCAAACTACACCAAAAAAAAATTTAATGTGATGAAATATTTGTGAAAATTGGAACACGACAGCTGAGATCCGAACACGCACACAGGAATGAATTACGATTGACAAGAAATCATCATGTCGTTTAATAGTGACGCTACTACTCACGGTCAGAGTTCACGCAGTTATACAAAATTCATAATGAAGCTTTAGTACCCCATAACTCTTTGTCTGTCAATTTAAACTAAAAAAACAAACAAACAAAAATCAAAAATATAAAACATGCACACTGTGCATTGCACAGGTCTACGTTCAAAAACAAACAAATAATACCCATAAAACAAAAACCCACCGCAATTCGTTAAAAATTGACAAAAGAAAAACGCAGGTCGTCGATTTATGCAAGATTGATTACGATCCACGCAAATCGCATAGCTTATATTATACAGGTATACCCCGATTTACGGTGCTTCGCTATAACGGCGCTACAACAATCGATATTTTATCGACAAAAATCGATATTAAAAAAAAAAGTTACAACCCACTGTCATCACAACCTTTGAAGGTATGTGTACAGTGTTAAACAACATGAGGGAGGACAAAGCCTAGTACTACGTATATAGGGTGTATCAAAAAATAAGTTTCACTCCTGAATAAAAAAATAATAAAATGATATAGACACACGTCATGTATGTTAATTGTACTCCTATTATTCATTTTTCTCACATAGTCTAGTTCCTGTAAACACGTATTGGAATATGTGATCAGCTTCTAGATACCTCTCACTGACAAACTCGCTGCAGTTTTGCGCAAGCATTTCAGGACCACCGTTTCCACAATCTCGTTGGTTTGGAATCGTTGTCCTCCAATTTCGTTGTTTATCATTTCACCGAAAAAGTGGTAGCCGGACGTGGATAACCACTTTTTTCTCCAAAATGACTAACAAAATTAGAGAACAACGATTCCCAAACCAACGGGACTGTAGAAACGGTGGTCTTGAAATATTTGTACAAAACTAGAGCGCACTCGTCAGTGAGAGGTATCGAAAAGTTGATCACAAGTATTTCAGACCATTAAACGGGAAAAATGCATAAAGGGTGTACATTTTTACACTAATGGTCATATGCGACGAACGTCTTTTTCCCTAGCATCTCAATGCAACTTTTCAAACGTCTGACGTCACATACCTGCCAAAAAAAAACCACAAACAAAGCGTCTGTAGGCACTTTATTTTTTTATTCACAAGTGAAACTTATTTTTTGATACTCCCTTCGTAGCTCTTTCGTCTAGCGTTCCACTATCAACACACGTTTGCACACGATTTTGGGCAAGTTAAAAAAGGCCGTGACAATAGTACAAATCATTTACACACATTGCTTAAGCATTCTATAGAATGTCGAGTTATTTTGTGCAAAGTATGAAGCGACCAAACTGTAGTAAAGAGAACGGTGGAAAAATGACCGTGAACAAAAGAAACTAATTTTAAAATTGAGGGGTCGAGTGCTAAAAGGTGGTTAAGTCACACGAACTTCAATTCGAGAAAAATGCCACAAAATGCAAAACGTCAAAAGTTTTATGTATGTTGGAACCTCGTAATGAATTGAAGGCTTGCCCGGAATAACGTTGTATGTTACAAAAATTCAATATTGAGATTATTATGGAAAACTGTGTCTCATATATGGGCCTAGCTAGTGCTGTCAGTAGACAAACTCGTACCCACTTAAAACATACATATATCACTTCGAAATTGGGCACCTGATATGTGAAGACCAATGTGTTGCTGAATACTTCTTTTGTCATTCACTCAAACTATGAATTGTTACATGCAACGTTATTCCGGTTATTCAATTGTTAACTGCGTCATCTCTTTGGAAGTGATTTGGCTTCAAATTTGAAGCATGTTTTCAGCATGAAAGTACGAATTTAAATTTTTGTTCATGTAATAAAAGGGCTAAGTCTATAGACGAAACTGATATTTACTGGCTATTGTTCGTGGTAAAACTGACCTTAGTCCGTGGGATGTTCAGAGTGGGTCAGTGGCGGCAACATATATTGTCATAAAATGTATGTTGAAGGTTTCAAATTTTGTGAACTATTTTTGAAATGTATTATACATAAAATGTATAAAAATGTTTCAAATTTTTTGAACTATGCCAAAATTTTAACAGAACGTAACACTCGCATAAATCGAACACCTCCTGTATATAAATAGGTCTACAAATAAACAACAACAAAAAACAAACAAAAACAAACAAACAACTTAGTACGTAGAATTACTTCTATTATTTACTTCCCATTCCAGCGCCTGTTTATTTAATACCATCACACCCACTGATTAGGTCCAGGCTTTTGCAACTAACAAAAAAAAGTTGTTGCAACTCAAATTCAACTCTCAACACACACAATACATAACAAACTCCGAGCATAATAAACGCAACTGTCGCGAGGGGAGAAGCTTGTCCAAGGTCTGCTCCACCACACGGTGGGTGGTGGTGACGGTCGTGGTCCCCAGGGACCCCAGGTGAGTGGGCGGGGGCGCGGATGAGGGGTTTGATTGCGTCGCCTGGTGGATGGATGTGTCCTCAGGGAGACACCTCGACGACATCCCGTGTCAGCCAATCGGCGCGCATGAGTGACCAACTCCAGCTTTTTTTTTCTTCTCATTCTATCTTTTACCTGGGCACGCCATCAAAGCAGAGCTGCAGGCTCGACCCTTGACGATGAGTTAGGTGTCCCCGGGGAGCATAAACGCGAGGGTTGGTGCGCACGACCTCATCATCAGTGGACGAGACATTACAACACCACGGCCCCACCCCGTTTCCGTCGGAAAAACTTTTTTACACTACAGTATTTAAACTTTCACGAGGAGTATTACAGGCTTTGATCTCTTTTTCTTGTTTTTGCATTTCGGGTGAGGGGGTTGGTTTCATTTAGGTTCATTCAAAAGTTAGATATCTCGTCAGTTAATAATAACTCATTCAGTGCCAAATTTTGACGATTTGTAAGATTGTCAAACATTGTTGCTTAAAAGCAAACATCAATTCGATCGATTGTGTGTTTATTGATCAAAACCCATATTCAGGTAAAACTCAGTTCAGACTAGTCAAAACTACGTACAGTACTGCAGAATTAACTGATCGATTTTAAAATCTTCAATTGTAATTTGCACTTGAATTCGCTATGTTTTGAAACAAGTCAGTGAAATTTGCTCGAACAGAAAAATGATTTTAGCGGATGTTTTTGTTTTCGCATATTAGTGAAAGAAATTGCATATGAATCGAGGATTTTATACAGTCAAATATAAATGCAGTAAAAACCCGATCTGGTTTATCAAAACCCGATTAACCTTAACCACAAAGGTTAGATGAGTTAGTGCGGCCGAAGGCTGCCAAAAACTGTTTCAAGTAACTATGCGCAAGTTACTGAGCGAATTGACGACCTCAAGTTTTTCTTTATGGAAATTTAAATACAGTGGAGTCTGGTTATTGTAATCACCGGATAATGTTATCAATCGACTATTGTTATCATTATCAGCCGGTCACAAGTCACTATTCAATGTTCTATTTCCGTTGTTTAATGTTATCAGCCGGCTATTTTGTTATCAAAATAGCCAATAGCAAACAGTTACCAGATTCCACTGTACAAAAGGTATTCAATTCGAACTATGGAAGGTTTTCGCAAAATGTAACCAATACACCATATTTGTCTTTTTTTATTAATAACTAGTAAATAGCCCGTCAATAATGACGGGAAAGTTATTTATTCATTTAACACATATTGTTCTCGCATTATTCGTTACAGTTAGAGTATCGATTTCGGTATGAGTTTTGGCATTCTCACACACGATGAGGTAGCGATAGTAAAAACACAGTGACACTGTCACACAGTGGAAGTTTCTGGAAGATTCTAGAATTCTTTCTTTATGCCCAGGTGCAAAAGAAAGAACCAAGTGATGTTTCTTGACCAATGGCTATAACTGGTGAGGAGGAGGAAGAGTAGTACTGTATTAGTGGGAGGAGGAGAAAGGTCGTGCTCTTTTATTGAATAGGATTTTTCAGAAAGACGCCTTTACGAGAGGTGAATCATTCAAATGCACTAAAATAAAAATACTAAATAGACTATGTACCTTAACTTTTTAGAAGTAATATATATCTTGTATAAAAAACCTTTCAAACCATCACTTATTCATATTAAAAACATGCACAAAAAAAAAACACCCAAAAGCAATCGATTGAAGGCAAGAAACGTCAAAGTAAAACACGAAAATACCAAAAAAGAGACTTCAAAAAAATATAATTTTTTGACTTCTTGTCCTTTTATTTATTTGTTTTTAATTTTTTTTGGACTTAATTTCCATTTTCTTGTTTTTGACTTTTTTTGCTAAAAATTAAGCAATCACCCATCTAAACTTCGCACTGCCTAAAATCATGCCACAACGGGTATAGGAGGAAAATAGGGGGGGGGGGAGGCGGAGGACATGTGGTTAAGCACAGCACGGTTGACGAGCAAGATCTCAGCCAGGGACTTCCGTGTTGGTTCGCCATCCACCCACGCGCCATTACGCTAATACGATAAATGACAGATGGCCAAAGGAGGATGAAAAATTCAATTACGCTGAGTTGCAAAAACAACAATTAGTCGCAGCCAATGGACACAAGATGAACTTCATTTTTGCGCCCACACTAACGCTGCCCGAGATTTACCTGGGAGCCCGACCGCAGTCGTGGAACGTAACTCTCTTAATACGATAATGGACCCCCTCTCCCTTCGATTTACGAAACGAATTTGACATTTTAACCGGAAAAAAAAACCGAGTTATCACATAACTCGAAAATCTCCTATAGTTATTAAAACTAATCAAATAAAATGATTACCACCATTGTAAAAAAAAAAATAATGTTACATTATTACAATGTGACATTTATGTACCAAAAAAGTACATAAATGTCGTTTTGTCGTGTAACTAAATTAATGATGGTGAAAGAAAATATATCATTATTGGTATGAAAGATGATACCGTACCACAAGATACATAGTATTATTTCTTTAGCGTACCCTTCTGAGCTCATTTACGTATCACGTGTATATAATAGTTACAATTTATCATGTGCAATGCTAAATATTTAATGTGCTATTCATAATTGCACGGTTTGTGACAGCAATCGAGACGCACAAAGGAGTAAAAAAAACCAACTCGGTTGTTAAAAAGAATTGATGAATTGATTTTTGGCATCGTTAAAAATTTTGCAATTTGTCACTACTAATGAACGACACTAAAAAGTATGCATAACCAATAAAAAATGACATTAAAAAAACATATATGGTTACTTAACCATATCTCATATATATTTAATTAACATGTTCTACAGAGTAGTATCTGGCAAAACTTTACAGGGTGGTTAAGAGGCAACAAGAGTAAGTCCATATAAACCTATGTCCAAAAATGCTTCCGGGAAATGCTATCAACGACTTGTTGACAGTTGGGTAGGGCTTGCATTACAATCAATGAGCCAAACTACGGTCTGTAATTCGCAAGCAAAGCATTTCCGTATATACGTAGGTTAATATAGTTTTTGTTTGTTTTTGGTGTCCCTTACCACCCTTTGAAATTTTGCCAGATATTACGGAATCGCCTTGTATAAATATAATAAACGATAAATTGCACCGAAATGTGAAATCCTTAAAAGTTAATAAAACCTCAACTTTATTAGCAAATTACTTATCCCATAGACCCGCTCAAATTTTGTGTCATGAAATCACTCGCACACCTTCTATACATGGTGTGCTACAGGGTTCTTTTATGTTATCTACTTTATGAAATAGCTTCCAACAATTTTGACCTTAATTTTTAACTCAAGTTTTGTATTCGTTTGAATGATTAAGCTTTTTATGTCATTCAATTACAAACTATAAGTACGAATCATACATCCATACTTGTCATATATAACTCGATTACACTATCAAATGTAATAGATTTATCATCACCAGACATTTGTAATCAACACTTGATTGGTAATACGAAAAAGTTCAATAGTCATCTAATATACACCAAAGCACAAACTCAGCTAAAATAACACGCTACGCTTTAATGTCTGAAATGACAAATACTGTTGACATTTCCCTCCAACAACGGGGTATACATCAAATTAAACAAAAAATAAAATAAAAAATAAAAGCCACACAACAACACACAACCACCTACTCGGAGACAGATGTCCCCTTTTGTTAGGGATAAAAAGATAAATTTTATATCTCAATCGTTCTCCTTTGTGTTGCAACGGATAAATAAATGTTTAACTTTTGTACCTTTGCAAGAATGGGTATATCAATAGGGAAAAACGCAGAGTTTTTGTGGTCATGATCACTTTGATTAATGGGAAAAGCGAAGACTCGTATTTGCTGTGCATAATGGCAACAGATGGAAAAGTGGTCTACCGGTATTGAATCAAAATTAATTACCTGCTACCGTATCTATTGCGGAATAATGAAAAAACCTTGGGATGGTTGGTGTACACAGTTGTTGCATCCTTTTCAAAACTCCCCCCAACTTAATCCAGCTGAATGGATTTGTTGCGATATTTATTCCCATAGTCCAAGCGTGTCGCTGCTCAATCTTGTCACGATAGCTCGTACAAAAAAATTTAGATAATCCAAAATCATTGTGATTAAAGTTTAACACATATAATCATACGAAATGAAACATGTAAAATAAAATCAACACCACGATTGATGACACAAACTTGTTTTCTTCACCATTTTACAGCTTACATTGCAACATAAATTTCATCATAGTAAATAAGTCAAAAAGAAAAATCATTCATACAAAAATAAATAGCGTTATACACATAATTTTCAGAATCGTACAAATAAATAGATGAAACATGCAGGATACGAAATGACTAGAAATTTAACCACCAAACCTGGATATTTCAAACGAATATATTAATCTGAGAACCAAACAAGAATTAAAACCAAAGAGTGGAAGAAAACCAAATCGGACCAAGAATTTCATGAATTAGAATCGAAATTTCGAAGAAAAACCTAACTTTAAGATATCCACATTTTCGTAAACACACAGAGATAACCATGCTTTAACAAACATTATAAAATATCATCTAAAATCCTAAATGTTTCCGCACAAATGCAATATTCCATGTTAAGGCATGTTCAGTGCTTAAGATAGGCAAGACCAACGGAAATTGAATGCGTATCAGAAGTACAGTGGAGTCCGGTTATTGTAACCGCGGATAATGTTATCCATCGGCTATTGTTATATCACAATCAATCTGGCATTGTATAATGTTTTTTATATCCATTGTTGAATGTTATCAGCCAGTTATTGTTATCAAAAAGCACTAGTTCTAAAAATGATCACAATAACCGGATTCCACGGTATATGCGAACAAAGATCACGAAAGCTTCATGACTGTTGTCATTTGTATTATATCATGCATTCGAATCAACACAGCATTGTGAATCTAAACAGAAAGCAGAGAGTATGTACACATCCTTTCAGTATATCGACCACCAGTAGTTGATGGCTTCCGATGAAATTATCAAAAATATAAATAAATAAATAAAATAAAATTAATTCATAGCTGCTTGGATCATTGAAAAAAGAAGACAGAATTGAAGAGTTTATTTCCAAAACGTCTTGTCTTCATTTTAATAATTTTCGAGATAAGGGGGTTCTGACAACTACCTGTGCATTGCTGATTCCAAATATGTTATTTTCAAAACTCAAAACTTTATTATTTCCCACTATCAAAAACCACGTTTATATGTAAAGTCTATGGTCTAATGAATAAAAATAAAACATGAAAAAAAAATTGTGTTTTTGGATTTAAGACGTTTTGAAAATAAGCTCTTTCAATTTAACACATTAAAAACATCAATTGAGTGCGAATCGTCTCATTTCAAATGAATCGTCCGTGTGGTTAAAACCGTTAGTGAAAGTGGACCCCAAGAAATGGCCGAGACGGTCGATGTCGCCGTCACCGATCATCGACAGTCGAGACGAACGATCCGGAATGGAACAGGCATCAAGTTCGCAGCTAAACCTTCACAAAAAAACAAACAAACATAAAACACATGAATCGTTGGGAAATCTCATTTAGGTACAAAACGAGAGGAGGAAAGGATTGAATTGAAAAAAACAATCCGCTCATGTGCATTGCCCGCATAGAACTTAAAAGTGTTCTTCGCAACCAAGAGAAATGTCCTGTTCCGAAAGAAAAATGCAACTAGCGTGCAAAGAAACTACCAAAGTAAAAAACAAACAAACAAAAGTTGTTAGCAAACAAGTTTAATCACAGTACAGTTATATCTCGTTATCCGCAGTTTTTATGCAGTTTATCTAAATCTTTTTTCTCTTTACATATAATTTTAAGACATTTATATTTACTAATATATTTGTTTTTTCACTCCAAAGATCATGCAGTTTTCATACTTTTTATATTAGCTTCACTGGTGAGTTTGTGATTGAGTGAGCTGGGAATTGGATGTGTCATCTACAGTTGTTTATGAGAAAATGTTGTGTAGTCCAATTTACCAAAAATTTGAAAATTACAATAATAAAAAATGGAATTACTTTAAACTCGCATAAATCAAAATTACTCAACGATCGCATAAATTTAATTTCGCATTAACTCAAAATTTGCATGTAAGTCAAAAAGGGTACTTTCCAGTTATAGCCAGGCCCAGTCTAATGTTGCTATTTGCTTGTACTTATTATAGGTTTATTTTGCAGGTTAGGTTAGGAAAATCAAAGAAACGTATTAAACGTATATTGTTTTGTTTTCCTAACCTAACCTGCACAATATACCCATAATTATAGTACAAGCAATTAGCAACATCAGATTGGGCCTGGCTATAACCGAAAAGTACCTCAAAAAAGTGCAGAAGTCAAAAAATGGAAATTACTCAATTGGAATGCCGAAATTACTCAAAAGATTGCATAGGTTTTAAATTCGCATAATTCGAAACACGCAGAAATCAAAAATAAAAATTTTTGTTTGTACTATGTATGTAGGCCTACGTACAGTATACCGTGTATATGACAGTAGACTATATAAAGAGTATGCTTAAAAAGCATTTTTTTTATGTGTACTTGTTATTTTCTCTAATAAGCCCCCATTTGAAATTGAACCTCAGTATTATTCCTAACCGTATTTTTAATAACCATAGCGGATAACAAGAGATTACTGTACTTGAAAACCGTAATAAATATATAGAATAAGAAGCCTTACGAATCAAACGGAAACCAAAACCAAGCATCGAAATGTGATGAAGAAAGAGAAAAACACCAAAACAAAAATGCGATCAACAAACCAACTCAGAAATTAGCAAATACCAACATCCCATGTTGAAAAGTGCATTCGATTATCAACAAGAAAAAGACGCTCGTGCAAACAATAAAAACGGGACAAAAACAAGACCAATAATAATACAATTACTGAAAATTAAACATAAATCGAAGATCGCATAAAGCAAAGAAACTATATAATGAAGCGTATCATTCAAAAAGATTTTTCAGCGTACGTGTTTCACACGTTCACCGACAAAGCCTCTAGGAAGGAAGCAGAACGTCGAGTTGTATTAAAAAGCATAGTATAAGTTTACAGGGTTAGAAAAAAGTAATTTTTCCCCCATGAATATATATTTTTTTTACTGGTCATAAAATTATTGTCGGATTATACAAAAAAAAAAAAATTCTACCATGCGCGGAATTTTTTAATTCAACAGATCGTTAAAAGTATCCAACTACACAATCTCGCTAACAAACTAGTCATTCTATCAGTGCATAGTGATTTCGTTATATGTAAATTACGATTAACGCTACTTTAAAAAAGTGCACCTCTTGGTGACATGCAAACTACGAGGTTGAACTGTGACAAGGTTATATCATCATCATCATCCAATTAAAATGCAACCGAGTAACGGGTCGCATGATAAATGAACAATTCTCGTGATTGTCATTTGTGTTGAAAAGTGGTACTAACTACGCAAGTTTGTCAACGTGTATATCGTACATGCTCAAACTACTCTATTCTGCATTTGTCATCATCACACAAAAGTGCTGTGCAAAAATCTTTTTTTTTTTTGTGGTCTTTTTTTGTTTTGGAACACTTACAGGTTTAAAGTTGACGGTGGCAGATCGAATTCGAAACACCAACGGCTTGTCCTTACTAATAAACAGTAACAACAAAAACGAAATTTTCTTTTTTCACTATCGCCAAAAAAAATGAATCATTGTGAATTGCGTTCCAAACGCATGTTTTTCCTTAACAGTTTCTTGTTTCATAAAACTGGTTTTCTACTTCCGTTTTGATCATTTATCTCCCCGCCCTGAATTAAATTTCTACCACGATCATTAAGACTTCAAACGCAAATGGTTAGAGCACGGAAAATTGAGAAATTCATCGCAAAACCAAGAAGCTGGTAGTAACAACAACAACATCGATAAAGCAACAGCACTGTAATTATAGACTCGTATCCAGCATCAAGCACATCGATATTTCCCGCAATTTATTAGCATTTTTAATTGAACAAGACTGAGCTTTGAAAAGTTCATTCGCTTCAAACACAGCACAGTATAAAAGCGAAGCCTACACAAGCAAAAGAAATGCCAACTTTTTTAGCTTCAATTGGTAAAGAACGCATAACCGTTTCAACGAACACATCTCAACATGGCTACTTTGTTTGGTTGTTTATTAAAGGGCTAGGTACGTTAATATAATAATAAACATTTTTTAATTGTACTTAGTTGTTTATTATAATTCACCCACGAATAATAAGATGCAGCCTTGTGTAAAATCTTGTACAAGATGAGTGATATTCGCGAACATACGGTACTTGCTATTGCCAACGTACAAAATAAAAGGTGATGTAAAACTTTCGAATTACCTGCTTCTGTATCTGGAGGAAGGTCTGCTGGTTGATCCCTCGGAATTTCCGTTCGAAAGAGCATAATCTTCCAAAAATTCTGGCGACACACTCCCATCTAAATGCAATAAAAAAATAAATTAATAATACACTCTTGATTGACATTGTACACCGGGTGCTTTGTTTCTACATATGAACAGGCAGCATTGAATAGTAGGCCACAAAATCTGACATATGTAACAAGAGTTTATAACAAATAAACTCTTTGTAACAAGAGTATGTAAGAAATCTTCTATTGTTTGCGCACCACCATGATAGCTTCGCGCACCCCACTTTGGAGACCACTGCTCTAACGTATGCATCACGTTCTAAATCCACGCAGGTTTACTATAGCAACCAGGGTGAATAATGAAATCCACGGGATCGCATACGGGAACTCGAAAATATTGAAAATCAAAAAAAAAATATCGAAAATCGAAAAAACATCGAAAATTGAAAAAAGAAATAAAAATATCAAAAATAAAAAAAATATCGAAAACATCAAAAACCAATGAAAATATCGAAAATCGAAAAAAAAATTTCGAAAATTTGAAAAAATATCGAAACTATCAAAAATCAAAAAATCAAGAAAAATATCGAAAATCGAAAAATGATCAAAAAAATATCGAATATCAAAAATGAAAAACATCGAAAATACCGTAGACCAAAAAAAAAAAAAAACAAAAATCAAAAATCCACACAGGTTTATTATAGTATAGCAACCAAAATAAACAAATGAAATCCGCGGAAAGCATACATATGTTTAAAGAGCTAACACAAGCCGTCGCTAGGTGGCGTATGTTATGCCAGGCAATCATCTAGTATAGAGAATTACTTTGTATGGGACTCTATGGCGTTTCTCACCAAAGCAAAAAGACTCAACAATTTAAAAAATGTGGCTTACCATTACACTACACAAAGTCCTTCATTATCATTCCTATATATATAGTTATATATATATATATTCCACACACACCTGCTTGGTAGAAAAGATCCGATCGTTCCAGCAAGTCGGAATCTGGTAGAAAGGGAGCAAACTGTTCTTCGCCTCCGTACAGGTCGTTAGCTTCGTCCAACTGCCTCGACTCGACCATGTCGAGCCACTGAGAGTTATGCCAGCGGAACTTCTCCAGTTGAATTTTTTTAGCCCAATCTTCATCACATTCCTGAAATTAAGACAGAAGAGCCTACATTGAACCTACATGTTCCAAAATAAAAATTACACCATCAACACACAAGCGAGCTTTGAATTTTAAAAAAAAAATTACGTTTAAAAAAATAAAACCAAGAAAAAATGAATGGGTGCACAACAAAACTTACAGCAATGATATCCAAAGTACTGTCACAAACTTTTCTGATTTCAGCGTTTTTATCTTGCATTAAATCGATCAAATAAGCAGGAGCTTCTAAAAAACCATGCTGTCAAGGAACTGTTAACGAACATCAAATAAGACAAGAAACTACGATAACTGAAAATATCCTCAACGGTACGTTATTTGACAGGAGTTAGGTCGTGAAGCCATTGTCAAAACGACTTATTTAAATGCACCTCGATTGATGCAGCAATTTCGTTCCGCAAAACAACTTGCGAATAAAAACTCACAATTAAACTGTTACGTCACACGTACAGGTATAACTTAAAAGAAAGTGAAAAAATAAAAAGGATACGAGTGTCTTTTATGATGAAATTTCTTGTAGCATCATGTTTTATCATCTGATAAAACACAAAAATTATCTGAAGCACCACTTCATCATCTTCTTGTTTGGCTAAACAACAAAACACGAGAAAAGTAGATCATCAACAACTAACGGGCAACTACAACACACAACTTTAAAATAACAATAGAACAACGTTACACTATTCATCTTCGGTAAGTTTTCGATTCGCAACTCACCGTTCAACAACTCGATGAGAGCTTGTAAAATTCCCGATTTCACTAGCAGCGAGGCGCAACCTTCGTCAACAGCGACAGTGCCAATTAACACGACGACTTCTAGAATCAAATCATCTTCACAGGCATCTACAACGACGAGAAGGCATTAAATTTGTACGAGAAGATGAACAAGTTTCTCCAATACATTACTCTTGAAAAAACAAAATACAAAAAACTAATAATGAACCACTCAACAACGCACCTGATAGTAATTTTTTCTTGAACCACGGAATCATATTGAATTCCTTCAACAACTTCTTGAAATCAACATCGGGAATGTTGAGATTGCCTAGAATTCCAATACACTCCAACGTCAGCTCTTCGTTGTCTCCGTTCTGAACAGCTTTGGCAAGATCAGGAACAAACTCCTGTTTGATTTTCAAACATGTCGAATAAAAAATATTAGAAAATTGTGAACTAATAAAAACAAAAAAAAACTAATCATATTTGAGAACCATATAGGTGATAAATAATGAATGCTTAACAAGTTTGGAAAAGTTCCGGATAAACATACCACGAATAACTGCTTCGTTGGTCCATCATGTTGAGAGATGTTACGAATCATCTTCATCAGCAATGGATCTTGAAACTTGAACGCACGCCTCATCAGCAACCGCAAACCGCTTCCCTCGCAGATGAGCTGCGCGTTGCGTTTGTTGCTCGCCAGATTGATGCACAGGGCAATGAGTTCAAGTTCGACGCGTTCCTCTGGACATTCCAAAAGCAACTCCATCACCTGATAACAAGTAATCAAAACAGTTTTTATCAAAATAAACATCAAATCAAACACAAACTAGGAATGCAGGGCGTTCCTGAAAGGTCTAGTCAAAACACACCACAGATGTTACGAATCAAAACAAAGCAAACAACTCATATAAACATAGGTCCAGAAATGCATACTCATTTACAGCGATTATGTGACTCTACTCTGTTATCTTGAAAGGGAAGCATTTACACATTTCCGAAACACGTGCTTGAATTTAAATGGGAGGGTTAGCTTTGTTTTGATGCATAGCATGTGATTAAAATTTGTTGACACATTTCAGGAACACCCTGTAGACTGGATCAACTTATTTCTACTACAGGAAAAACCAAGATGAAACACAAAAGCACAAGTTACCAATGGTATGCAGTCCGTGTACGTGAAAAGCGATTTACACCTGTCGTCCATGCTCAAGTGATACAAAGCACAGAGAACAATGGTGTGGTGGCGTTCGTTATCTGTTTCAAATACAGATAAACACAAACTCCAGTTAGCTCTTACATATCTGAAATTCACTGAAATCGATATAACAAAAAAATCGTGACTTACTTAGGAGATTGACTAGCTTTGGTAGCAAACCCACTTTGATCATCTGGCTCCTTAGTTCGGCGTCAAACGACAAATTTAGTAGCAAACGCAACGTGACGTTCGACAGGTCATCGTTCTCGTGTGGAATCAGCTTTGCCAGCTTTTCAATTAGCGACAGCTCAGTCTGCCAAAATAAAAATTAAAAATTGTCAATAACTATCGCTGATCACAAACATAAAGGCCGCCTGACACGTGCAAGTTTTGGTGTGGAAAGTCGAGCAATTTGTGAACCCCCGCGATATCGGCTTCGTTGGAAACCGACAAAAACTTGATTGACCAAAGAAGCCGACAGCATCCAACTTGAGTGGTGTGAAGGGACCTCAGGGAGAAAAATTTTTTTTACAATATTTAAATTTCTCACCATGTCGTTCTTATTTTCAACAAAAATGCTCAACTTCCTCAAAAACGAAACCACTAAAATCAGCAATTCCTGGCTTTCTCTTTCGAGCGTTTTTATCAGCATCGAGACGATGTTTTTGTTTCTCATCTTCATTTCCACTTTGGTGTCCTCCGCAATATTCAGCAACAAGTAATAAGACACTGTCGTAGATGCATAATGAAAAAATCATCAGAAACCACTTTAAAAAAACACAAAAACAATTCAAGAAAAAGATTTATGTGAAATAAACCATAAAAAACCTAATGCAAACCTCGTAGTAGTTGATCTTGCTTTCGAACTAAACTATGATACTTTTTCGTACTTTTCTCGAAGTCTTTCTTCAGATTGCTACCTTCCTTTTCAGCATCAACTGTTCAATACAATAAAAAATAACAGTTGTAAAAATTGCCATACAGGGTGTTCCTGAAAGATCTAGTCATATTCTAACCACAACTGCTAAGCATCAAAACAAAGCATATAAACATGGGTCCAAAAAATGTATATTAATTTGCAGTACCTACGTACAATGCTTATGAAACATTGGACCTGTGCATTTGTGATAACACCCTGTGCAGGGAAGCGTTTCTGGACCCATGTTTATACGGGTTGTATGCTTTGTTTCGATGAATAGTATCTGTGGACGATATAGGACTAGATCTTTTAGGAACCTTTATATGCAATTTTAGACTTCGTTCAAACGTTACTACAACGTTCGGAAAACACCCTGTATAGCAATACCTAAATGAACAAATGCCAACAGATAAAAGTGCCTACCTGCTTTTCTTTTCTTGGCCAAATCATCTTTCCACTGATCATGTCGTTTCAATTCGTGATCGATAATGTCCATGCACAATGACCCAATCTGAAATCATCATTGAACAATAAATTATTTTGAACTTTAGTCATTATTTCGTTTCATTCAATTTTTTGATTAGTACAGGGAGCCATCGAGTTATGCACAACACAATAGCTGAATTGCATAAAATGGAAGACCCCCCCTGAACATTCCTATGTTGTCACCTTGAAATGGGCAATGACCGTGTGAAATTGATTGAAAGTCGAGAAGCAAAAGAAAATATACACGATATTGGTACTCAGATCGATGCTCTTCTTCCAGTCCTCTCGCAGAACTCTCGCTAAAGCGCCGAGCAGAATTTCTGCAACAAATTGCCAAAAAAATGTATAATCTTTAATACTATCCGATAAATAGAATATTATCGTTGACGTTACAAACCATCCAAGTCATTATCTTAAATTTTTATCTTAAATCAACTACACGGCGTTCCCAAAAATTCTAAGTCAAATTTTAACTAAAAAAAATGCAACACGTCGAAACAAAGCCAACAAACCCATATATAAACATGGGTCCAGAAATGCTTCTTCCCTTCTAAGATAACACAGACACAAAGGGTGAGATCACATGATCGCACAGACCCGTCTCATAAATCGTTGTAGATATGCGAATGAGTATGCATTTCTGAATTTTGTTTATATGAAGTTTTAAGTTTTATTTTGATAGGTTAAACTTTGAATAAACTTGTCAGGAACACCCTGTATAGTGTAACGTTCCAAGTGCTGAAACAAAAAATTGTAAAAAAAAACAAAAAACAAAATACCGTTCTGCACGAGTTCTTCGAGATTGTCCGAATTCCTCGACAACTGCAATATCAATGCCGACGCACGAATTTTTTCCGGCATCTCCTCGTACAGCAGTTCGATGTAACTATCAATATCGTTAATGTTGGCTACTTCATCGATTTCCCCAACGTCTATTTGATGATCGACTTTATCCGATCGGTTGGTATCCAACTGCTTCGCCAGTTTGTTGTCGACTTCTACGCAGCAAAAATTTAAAACAAAAACATTAAGAACCAATCTAGCAAACTAGCTAATTAACCTCAGCAATCATGAATATGACAAAGCAAACATTTCAACGTCAATTAACATCACACTCTGAATTTCAAGATCACATAATGCACAGGATACACATAACAAACAATGTCTTAGAACAAAGTTTGTTTGTGAACTGAGAATTGCCAAAATAATAATAAGAATAGTTG
Organism: Cryptops parisi; assembly: GCA_034695005.1. Taxonomy (NCBI): domain Eukaryota; kingdom Metazoa; phylum Arthropoda; class Chilopoda; order Scolopendromorpha; family Cryptopidae; genus Cryptops; species Cryptops parisi. The sequence goes on along the minus strand of JAQIWH010001050.1, from coordinate 12,083 downwards.
AGGAGTTAGGTAGAATAACGATGTGGCTCCAAAAAATGTAGTTTTTGAGGAGGAAAAAGACAAAAGCTTGTGGCACCTTCAAATTTAAGAGTAAACAAAAACTGTTGTCAACTATATATTTATCAAAGAAAAATGAACAGGTTTTGCTAATAATATGTCAATTTCAGTTGACAGGCCTCAAGTTAACGATTAATTTTAAAAAATGCAGTTACGTCGTTATTCCAAAATACTGTGCTAATTTATAAATGCATCGACGCCGTTTTTCCAAAGATCAGCAGTATCTTTCCCATTGTTTTGGAAGCGAAACGAGCGACTGAAATGACCAGGAAGTGAAGCGACAAAAAGAAAGAAATCACAAAAAATTTCAGATTTACGGACTGTTTGGAGCGAGAAAATGGAACGCGACGTTCCATGTTCTCGCTCCAAACAGTCCGAAAGTGCAAATTATAGGCAACCATTATAGGCAACAAGTCTTTATATTATAAAGACTGGTCTAAAACGATTCAATAAATGCGTTTTAAAGAATAGCGACGTTAGTGGGATTTACGCAGATTTTTCCACCCAACTCCTCAATTACAGGGGTACGATAATTACCTTTGTCATGTGAATTTTCTTTCCTATTTTGCAAGTAATACAGCAACTGCTCCACCTCGTGCAACTTGTTGGCGGGAATCAGCTTGCATTTTTCTATCACTTCTTTCGCCAACGCCGTGATGTTGGTGTTTGAATTCAAACTTTTTAAGCGAATTCTATGAACGCATACCATGAAAAAAAAAAGAAGCACAAATTAAAAAATTTATCTTAAAATGACATTGAAATCTTAAACTATAAGGAAATTGAAACCAACATTTTCTTCAGGTTACTAAGAAATAAATGAAATAATGATGCCACGACAAAACACACTCACATTTTCTGGCATTCTTTTTTGTCTTCTAACATGGCATCCCCCAATTCACCCAGAACTGCTGCTTCCAATTCATAGTTGACTACGAGCGCTTTTTCCGTCGGATGCACGTCAACGTTACCGGTCTTGATTCTCCTGCAAATGAAACAAAAAAGAAGCTTCATTCATTGATCAGTTTTGTTTCCAACTCTGACCGCATTACAAAACATGATGCTCGTTATAACGCATCAAAACGCTATGATCGCAATATTGAATGCAAAATAACCTAACCACTGTTACAATACAATACATAATGGCAAAAATTGTTTGTTTGCTTTTATGCGATTTTTGGCACCGCAGTGCGCAAGTGACAAAGGTTGCTGCAGATTTTAGCCACTTCATGTGAATTTCTATTCATGCGAATTTCAAGTTCTGCGAGGTTTGCGTTTAGAAAGTAACCCACGCATTCACATAATCTCACTAGGTCCTCCTATATATTATCAAAAATAACCAAATATGTGTTCTGGTTGAATACAAATCACAGTACACAATTATGCAATGCACATTTTCTATGTTGACTATTATGTATGGACCTCAGATTTGTATGAAGTTTCATGTTTTCTTTGTTCATACGCAGCTCCCTCGAAATTGGTGAGAATGTTATTTATTGTTGCACAAGTACATTGCTTAAATTTTTTTTGGCATATTTTTGCATATTTCAGACGTTAGTGCATAATTTTGCATATTTCAGTTGTTAGTGCAAATTTTTGCACATTTCAGGTGTTACTGCATATTTTTTGTGCATATTTTAGTATTTATTTCCATAAAATTTCTATTTTAGTATTTATTTTCATAAAATTTCTATTGTCAACCTAGATTTCTTCAAAAAATATTTTTGGAATTACATGGAACAAGAAATTCCAAATTCTACAACACTGAAATAAAATGCTAAAAATAAAAGGCTTTGAATTTTGGTGGTTTTGCAGGACACCTAGAAAACAAATTGCCTATTGTCATGTCTACTGCATATTTTGAGCAGTTTTGTGACACTCTAAATGCATATTTTTTTTCACGTTTTTAGTGATATTTCGAGAGTTTTGAATGCATATTTTTTATGTTTTTAGTGCATATTAATCCGAGGTCTCATTATGTAGCACGAAGTGCTATTTAGTACAGTCAATATTATGTAGTACAATCAATAATCATGTATTATAATCTAACAATATATCACGTAATACAGTGATCCTTGTAATACAGTAATATATATCATATTATGTAGTACAGTCAATACTAAATAAATAAAATTACAACTTATAGTACCATTATTGCTTTTCAAACATGTAAAACGTGCAAAACTAAATGTACATGTGATCTGTGTATTTTCCAATTGTCAAAACCACTCATTGGAAACAGATTTTACTTTCAAATAGAAACTTTGAGTGAACGTGATGACTATATAGTTCAGGTTTCATTGAAGAATAAAAATTAATACTGACCGTTTAACGTATCTTGGCTCATCCGACTGCATTTTAGTCTTTAAATGTTTTAATGGGGGGGGGGGGGTTAGGAAAAAATAATTTTTATAGGAAGATGAACAGAAATGAGCAGGATGTTCCGAAGGCAGATGAAACAACAATTCGAAACCTCAGAAAGATGGCTGAGCATGAGCTAAAAACCTAAGTAATCGATAGACGTTTCTGTGATCAATTATTGTCTGTTTAAAATATAATTACGAGTTAAGATAAGGCGAATGACGTTGAAGGCTTATAAAGTAAAAAAATACGTGTTTTTCAAAACTTTTAACGTTTTTATGAATTGTGAGGGTTTATGGCATTTATCGGTTATACAGGTTCGGAAAACAGTAGCTAGGATGTTGCTATGACAACAAGAATACATTATGACGTCACGGGACGCGAAATAAATAAATAAATAAATAAATGACCAATTTATCTCAAATTAATACTTGTGGCGCCCTCGCTCGACAGAACGATGCAACTAAGAGATTAACTTGAATAAATTTTGTGAAAATTATAAAATAAAATACACTGCTCACAAAATTTGGGAGATATTTCGAAATTTCATGTTCATTTTGAAATATCCTCTAAATTTTGTAAGCAATATAGTTGTAGATATTTGTCGTTTGGTGGCGCTAGTTGTATTAAATTAAAAATTAACGTGTGGAGAACAAAAAAACTACTTCACATATAATAGAATAAATTAAAATAAAATAAAATAAAGTGTGAACATCCCATATATTAAACATTTAAATTAGGTTATTTTGTAGCTATAGAAAACATGTGGTTAAATTTCTGATCATAAATTAATTTCTAAAAAAACAAAAAAACGACTTAATTTTCCAAAATATTTTCAAGTACAAACAATTCATGCTTATATTTGCATAACTTTTTTCTAGTTTAGTTGTTTTTGCAAAGCTAATGAAACTTCTTATATAAATAATGAATGATGATGCGTGGTATATTAGTTTTATCAAAGATATCAGTTTATCACGTGAACGATAAGATTTATCATAATAATTGCAGAAATACGTTTCCTTTGAAGCATGTTAGAAAATAAAGTGAAAATATTGGTTATTATAATAGAAGAACAAATCGGTAAGAATTTTGCATAATGTACTGTACACGCTTTGTAGCCTATTGCAATGTTAGTGAATAGTAACAAAGTTAAAATTCAAAACAGCTAAGAACATTCACGATTTTGTGTAAAGCAGTGAAATAGGTTAAGAACATTGATACTGATATCCACACGTTAACATTAACAGTGTTCTTATCTAAGATTTGAAATACAACTGAACCATTGGCTGAACATATACTTACAGCTGTATACATATACTAGCCTACAGTAAAACTTCTCTAAAAGACCATCTATTATTCGAAACCACTATTCTGTTATAATAGCCTACAAGAAAGTCAACATTCCACAAAGCGCACACACATTCTTGACATTTTTGACACACCTAACTAATTAAGTTGAAAAGAGTTTTTTAACCTAACCTACAAAATCACTTAAGTACAAACACCATTACCAAGTACAAACAAACAGCAACGTTAGACAGGTCGGATGTCTAATTAAAAAGTACTTCTTTTCTAATCTGGGCAGGCTATCGTTGATATTTACAAGCTACCAGATGTTGGATGAAAATACACACACCGTAAAATTTATTATGGTTGGGTTTTATTTTATAGTGTCTTCAATCGTGAATCCAGGAAGCAGAAGAAAAAATTATGAAAAAACAACAAACATTTGATCAATCAATACTACTCTTCAGTTACATTCAAAAGTGATACTTAAGTTGGTTGAAAAATGGCGAAGAGACATAGAAGGTTAGAAAGACCATTAGAAAATTTACTAAACGAACGTCGTTCAAGAAGTGCGTTGTTATTGAAGTTACAAGAAGACCAACATTGGACACAGCTAGTCTTCCAAGAACAACTGGACGACAATTCCGTGCACACCCTTGTGAGGGTATTTGGAAGATGTTTCTCGTCTCGTTTGCACAAGCACGCCCAGAAAGAAATTGTCAAGGAACTTATCGGATCCAATTTTTTCAATATCCACCTCGTCAACTTTATCGATAATTTGTTCAATGACAAACCCCCTTCACAGCACTTTGAAAACAGGCTTAGTTGTGTTGCGACTTTTTTGGACGTGTTGCAAAAACTTGACTTTGCCTTAGTGGAAGTAGAAATACAACCGACCGTCGACTTGTGTCATAAGCACATACACGAGGCTAAGAAACGAGGTGTCAAAATCGATCGCAACACCAAACAGAAACTGGATCGTAGTCGACGATTGTACCAACAGTTGACCAAAGTAACGCAAGATGGGGTTTTAAGACATGACTTTCAGAATGACTACAAATACAAGCAAATCTTGCCCACCGCTAATGAACTCACCAATCGGAATTGCGATAAAAAATGTAATATTCCTGAAAAATATCTCGGTTACGGACATTACTTGAGTACGCACTATTTCGCTCTCAGAAATGATATGATAACGCCCTTGAAAACTGCAATTCGAACGTTTCTTGGACAGTCCGGTGAAACGAGTCGAGACAACTCGAACGTCTACCAATACGTGCAAATCAAGATTCCACTTCAAACAAAAGATGGGACAATTGTCTACGAACTACATTTTGACATTCGATCCTTACAAGACGTTGATTGGCAAAATACCCGAAGGTTGATGTATGGGTCTCTCTTATGTCTTTCCAAAGACACTTTCAAAACGGTGACTTACGCTGTAATACATTCAAGAAAGGATGTAAATCGAGGCATTTTGCAGGTTCGATTTGTCGATGAACGAGGTGGAGAAACGGATCTCAATCACTTTGAACGTTTCAACGCTACCTACTTGATGGTCGAATCACCAATTTTTTACGACATGTACTCGTCGGTGCTGAAAGGTCTTCAAAGTCAAGTACTAACAAACCACTATTTGATCAACGACAAACCTGCGAGTAGAACACCCAATTATTTGAAACAAAATCCAACTTTTGATCTTCAATTCTTACTCAAGGACACGGACGACAGTCGATGCTACAACGTTGGAAAAGTGGATGTACAAGACTTATCTTTGTGGCCAGAAACAACGTTGAACCCTAAACAACAAGAGGCTTTGCATAAAGCTCTAACTAGTCCGGTTTCCATTATTGAAACTCCACCGGGTACTGGAAAGATCTACATGGGTCTGAAAATTGTTCAGACTTTACTACTCAATCTTAGTGAAACGAGCGAAGAACCAATGTTGGTAGTGTTTCCTAACGATAATTTACTGGATAAGTTCTTAGATCGTCTTATGCCTGCAACTTTTTGCACGAGTACGGATGTAATAAGAATCGGTGGAAGTTCGTCAAAGAAGTCAAAGTTTACCTACAGCATAAACGAGGTTGTAAAAATGAAAATTAAAAAATCCGACCATTTCCACAGTTTACTAGATACAGAAAACCAGCTGTGTGAGATCCGTGAAAAGCTATTTGAGTTAGAATTGTACCGTCATTACAAAACCTCCTACGTTTTGCACGAAAGTGTATTGAACGATTTACCAAATCCGGATGGTCAGTTGGTGAAGACAATTTCCAGTACTTTTCAATGCAAAGACGGTTCCAGAAACTCAGCCATTTTCTCATGGCTAGGAATCTTTCCAGAAGATGACACCTTTGACGAAGTTTACCTGCCCACCGTAACAGAACTGTCAAAAGATATGCAGGAATTTACAAAAGTGAACATAGCAACATGTGATGATTCTACAGACTCAACTGAAATTCTTGAACTTAAAAATAAAACAGATGAGAAATTTATCACCGATGTTGATATAGAAACAGCGAGTCGAAACTTAGACACCTGTTACAATAATATCTTCACCGAAAAGAACGAAGGTAATGAAGATGAAGCTTCAATCAAACATCTCAAAGTCGATTCCATGAACGATCCATTCTACATGTATCAGCTAGAAAAATATCGCGATGTCCAATGGGAAAACATTTTGGACCCAGATATGAGAAAACGCGTTAAAGACCTCCAAGATCATTTTGACAAAATTCGAGTGAAATGTCAGAAAATACAGAATTTATGCATGCAAGAACTGTGCAAGACCAGTGTTTTGCCGACAGGAGAAGAATGTCTGCAACTCATGAACATGAATGTGACGGACCGTTGGAAACTCTACAGACGATGGGTTGACACCGAAGAAAAACGTCTGGAAGAAAAATGTAAAGAGTTGATCGGAAAATACGAGACGACAAACCAACGCTATCAAGAATTAATGTCTCAGGTGGAATACGAGGTCCTACTCGACGCTAAACTGATTGGTATCACAGTCAATGCAGCAGCGAAGTTCCAACCCATCTTGCAAGAAATCGGTTGCAGATTCAGTGAGTAGCCTAATTCAGTACTTGTAATGTATACTATAGAGTGTTTGCGAAAAATGTACCATTTTTCAATTGGTTACAACTTCGTGACCGTGGTGGGAGATAAAACGTAATCACACTTCAACGGTGCATGAAATATAGAACTTTCTTTGTTTTTGCAGATTAAGTCGTTGTGGCCTCGAACCATTTTAAAGATAATGGTTTTCCCGCGTGTTTTTTACTTTTCCTTTAACTCTCGTTACCTCACTAAAGTTAGCAGCGCAGCATGGGGCTTCACCCAAATGCTGTGAAAGCAGCACTTTCGCTTTTGCACTATGTTTAGCGGGATGACGGACAGTTGGAGCACTTTATGTGTCGGTAAGTAATTCTCCCATTCGTACACTATAATTTACACATAGTTAGGTCACTGTTTATTTATCAGAAGGCCTATTTAAAACGTGGTACATTTATCGCAAACCCCCTGTACTCGTATATTAAAGCATATTAATGAATACACTGGGATATTAAGACCACTGACACTAGTCAATACAATGCTATTGTAAGACTATAACCTGATGATAGCGATATTTTAAAGTAATTGTAGAAGACGCTGCACAAATCCTGGAAAGTCAAGTCACGGTCCTTATAACACCCAAGATTGAGTGTCTTATACTCATTGGTAAGAAAGTTTCATATATGTCCACTTATAACACTGTCATAATAACACAATTATTGTACACCTTTGTTTGTATTGCAGGGGATCATCAACAGTTAATACCAAGAGTCGCAAACAGCGACTCTAAATTGGACATTTCGCTCTTTGAAAGGCTTTCCAAGAATTCAATTCCATCCACAAAGCTGAATCGACAGTATCGTATGAGGCCAGAAGTATCGCAACTGTGTAAACAACTCTATCCTGGCTTGACTGACGACGATTCTGTATTTCTTTTGCCCAAAGTGTTAGGAATGAAACACAATGTGTTGTTTGTCAACCATGAACATGAAGAAGAGCTAATCCACGAACCCAACGGTTTCGTTAACACTTTTCAAGCGAAATTAGTCGCTGCTTTAGCTACTTATCTGTTGAAGCAAGGTCATGAATCACACCAAATCACTATCCTCACACCCTACTTCTCTCAAGCATCAGAAATCCATAGACATATTTCACAATCTTCTTCGACGCACAAAAACGTTCACATTACCACAGTTGATCATTACCAAGGAGAACATAACGACATTGTTCTATTGTCGCTCGTCCGCAGCAATGCACCTTGTATTAGAATTAGAAATTTCATCACGGTGGCTCTTTCACGGGCAAAGCTAGGAATATACGTGTTTGGCAATTTTAAATTACTCGACGAAGTCAAAATCGATTTCTATCCTTGGCACAATATTTTATCTGCAGTGAGAAAATATCAGTCGCTGGGATCAGGAGTAATCTGGATTTGTCAAAGTCATTCCCGATCACACATGATGATTACCGATGCTAAAGGTTCATCCTCCATAGTGCTCAATGAAAAATGTCAAGAAAACTGTGAAATGATGCTGGATTGTGGTCACCGGTGCAATGAAAAATGTCATGCTGGACAACACGGATTGTGTGTCGAGCCTTGCAAAAAAATGTGCTATAGAGGTCATCTTTGCAATTTGCTATGCAGCGAACAGTGTTTATGTATGATCAAAGTTGATACAAAACTAAGATGTGGACACATGAAAGAAGTGCCATGTTCTGCTGATCCTGATTCCCAACAGTGCACTATGCTGTGTAATAGAAAATGCATAGAAACACATCCTTGCACTAGTTTGTGTTACCAATCTTGTCCACCCTGCAATGTCAAAATGACAAAAAAGCTGCCTTGCGGGCACGAACAAACGTTGCCATGTTCTACTAAACCCGAAATAGCCATATGTATGGAAATGATCAGTTACCAATTTGCCCAATGTGGTCATCCGGAAGACATATTTTGCTACCAGAGATTGGACAACACACGAAAATGTTCCAAGGATTGCAACTACCGTCTAGATTGTGGTCACCGATGTGATTCAAAATGCCATACAGCAATCAATGCTTATCATGTACAACCAGAATGTCGAAAAGTGTGTGAAAAAACGCCAACGTGTTCTTCGGGTCACGTGACAAAATGCAAAAATCTTTGTAAAGACGAGTGTAGCCCCTGCACGGTAATGGTATCGAAAAAACTAACTTGCGGTCACACTATCAACTTAGAATGTTGCGATTCATCCTGGACACATTTTTGTCAAGAGAATTGCGGTAGAATGTTGCCGTGTGGTCACATCTGTAAGCAAAGATGCAGAGACGAATGTGTTTGTACAACACCTGTCGAACGAACATTACCATGTCTACACACAACGTTGGTACCTTGTAGTTTTAGAAACGCTGATATTCAGCCTGTTGCAAAAAAACGTTCGAGTTATATCTTCAAACTGTACTTAGGTGGAACGTGGATTTTCAAAAAAGAACGTGTGACAAACGAAATAGTATGCTGTAAACCTTGTTTAAACATTATGCAGTGTGGGCATTCTTGTCGAAATCTTTGTAACGAACAATGCACAACGACAACTCAGTGCGATCTTAAAGGATTTTTTTGGCAAAACTGTGGTCATAAGATTGAGATATCTTGCCAACAGAGACAACAACATCCGGATCTTATTAACAAAAATTGTCAACAGACATGCAATAAAACTTTACCTTGTTCTCACCAATGCCACGGAACATGTGCAAACTGTTTTCAAAGTCGTGTGCATGTTCCGTGTGAAGAAAAATGCGGTAGAGTGCAAATCTGTGGACATGCGTGTGATATTCCATGTTCGGAATTATGTCCACCTTGCGACAAAAAATGTCCCAATCGTTGTCCTCACAGTCAATGTGCTTACATATGTGGCAAACCCTGTCAACAATGTGCCGAGCGTTGCGAATGGGAATGTCCCCATTACAAATGCACGAGACTATGTGGAGAAGAATGTAATCGCCAACCTTGCGATGCATCTTGTCTCAAAATGCTGAAGTGTGGACATCCCTGCGTTGGATTATGTGGCGAGGTTTGTCCTCCACAATGCAGAACATGTAACCCCAAAGAACTAATCGAGTTCCAACTTTTGTGTCTGGAAGAGGAACCGGATGCGAGATTCATATTCCTTGAAGATTGTGGTCACAGCATCGAGGTGACAGCGTTGGATCAATGGATGAACCAAAAAACCGACGAGATTGGTATGAAAAGCTGTCCTAGATGCAAGACTACCATCTGGCGTTGTCAACGCTACGGAAACGTCATTCGACGATGCATCAAAGAGGTACAGCAAGTCAAACAAAAGATATTCGGAAAAATTGGAAACTTGCAGGACACAATAACAAGACTCGAGAAACGACTGGCGGCCGAAGAACTAATTCGATTACAGTTTCCCAACGAATATCAAATGATAAATATGCGATTAGCGCAGAGAGGCAATCTTCATTATAATGCGTGTAATGTCATTGAGAACCAAATTCTGATCCTGCACACTTTAGCTAAATTGCTCAATTCTAATAATGCTGCAACACATCGGCAATACCACGACGATCACTCCAAGGCTTTAGTGAAAAGACTTATGATGCACGAGTACCGCGTCAGTCCTCAAGAACTGGTAGCGATAAGTCAAGAATGTCGCAGAATAGAGTTGTGTACAACCATGATGACTATTGACGAACGCTATTCCATCACCACCAAAGTGTACAAAGAAAATGTGGACAAATTAAACGGAATCAGAACGTTACTTCATTCGGGCAGTATACTGAAGGAAAAAGACGAAAAAGATGCGAAGAAGTTGTTTAAGAAAATCTTGAGCAAGATCCCCGGTTTAGACATTACGGACGAAGAAAGATTAATGATTGTTAGTGCATTGGACGTTGGGAAACAAGGACACTGGTTCAAATGTCCCAATGGACACCCCTATGCTATTGGCGAATGTGGCGGAGCTATGGAAAGATCGAAATGTCCCGACTGTGGAGCTTCAGTAGGTGGAGTCAATCACGCTTTGGAAGATGGAAATATTCATGCAGGAGATATGGACGGGTCAGCATATGCGAGGTACAGCGAAATAGCTAATCTAGCTAACTTTGATCCTCGAGATCTCGAATGAATACGGAAAAGAGTATGAAGCAGATGACACATGTTACAAGTACATATATAAACCTGAATATATGCGAGATATGTTCTACCGAAACATCGGACAAATCAAAACTTTAAAATCCATTTGTCATAGAACTGAAACACTGTGGTGGATCTTATCCAGTGTTAAGAACCAACGTTTGCGCCACACGTGGCGTAAATATCGCGGAAATAAAAAACAGCACTTTATATTTACAATAGCGTTTAGTGAATTATGAACCGTTACACACAATCGCATAATAGCAAAATTTTTAAGTCCTTTAACGAACATCTAGAAAGTTTTCTCTCATAAAATAGTAAAAAAATAAAACACAAAACAAAACAGAACTCGCATAAATTGAAGACTTCCTGGAAAAAAGTTTACTGAGTTTTCAGATTCGGCTGATCAAAGTTTGAAACATGTTGCCCTTATGTAAATGTGATTTGGTGTGAACCTCTTCATTAGGCAGTTATTAACGCTTTTTTTAAAATCAATAAAAGAACATCTTTTATATTAAATAAAATGTTGAGAAAAATTTGAACTAATAATCTATTAGTCCACACTAGTGGACTAATACTGGACTAATAATCTTTACGTAGTATAGCCAAATAATACTGTTTTACAATCTATACTATAATCTAGAAAATTGCATATAATCTATGTGATTGGTTACTTTAACCGTAAATATGATTAACTTACACTAAACTGTAGGTAACTATGTTGTATACAGTTTATAAGTATATATAGGATACGTTCAAGTACCTAACATTAAGTACTCTTAATTACCATAATAACAAATCTTACTTATGTTATTCAATCAATTTGTTTTTCATTTAATACAATTACATGTAACTATTTAGTTGTTATAAAACAACTGGTTAATCCAATGTCTTGTATAAAACATTGTAAGCAACGCAAGATTATAATTTTAACTTTTTGAATGATCCAATCTATTATTTTATCGATTTTTTTTTGTAATATCAGTTATGTATAATAAACCTTTTTTTCTGTGCCTAAGTTTGGTAGTCCAGTACTGTACTGAAAAGTTAAATTCGATATCTTTTTTGCTTTAAAACTAGCAAACTTGTTGTGGGCGGAATTTAAACATTGGTATTTAAATTTAAAATGAATATGTTTTAAAGATGAGATATGATATGAAAGCATTGTTGTGATTTAAAAGAGAAAGAG
>JAQIWH010001049.1:0-36253 GCA_034695005.1 Cryptops parisi | reverse complement strand
TTCCCAAAGTGTGGGTCGGGACCCACTGGTGGGTCGCGAAGAGTAAAAAGTTAAAAGTAAAAATCAGAACGTGAAGTCATACTTCTTTAATTTGCTTATAGTTGTAGTAAAATGTATTAATAAATTATTATTTTAGCCCCTCCCAATTTTCATAACATAAGCTAAATGGGTCCCAATGTAATACTACTTTGTAAAAGTGGGTCGCGGTCCATGAAAGTTTGGGAACCCCCTCTGAGCTAGACCAATTTGAACACATGCGCCATTTCTCGTTTCCTTCGAGTTTGTTTTCGTAGTTGCCGCCAAACAAAGTGAGACGTAAAACGGGATTCATGTCTGACGAGATTCTACGAGACTCTGGCCGCGTTCACTTTGCACGTTCATGACAAATTATTTGTTGTTGTCATGGCAAGTTTAAGCTCTTCCAGCGCAAAAACCGTCCAAGGACAGTCGATAACTTTTAGTAACTTACATAAACCCTATACAGGTTATCGACTGTTTTTGAACGGGTTTGGCGCTTAAAGCAGATGCTTAAAGCGTACAAAGCTTACAAAGTGAACGTGAACGCGGCAGAGAAGAAAAGATCTTGTTTCCAATTCTGTTCTGACGGTATTTTTGAAGCGTTGGATTTATCATGGCTAATATCATTATAACATTGATTGACTCCTAATTTTGACGAAGAAGGAGACCACCTTTATATCCCTCTGTATATAAAGTAAGCATAATGTGAGGAAAGATTGATGTAAGAAATTGATTTTGGAGGGTCAAAAGGGTGATCTCGGAGTTTACGCGGCAAAATGGCGGTCTTTCAGTTTCGTAATCCCTAACCTAACCCCTTTACAATAAACCCAAACTCGTAATCCCTACCTAACCCGTCCAAAATAAACCCATAACCAACTACAAACAAATAGTTATAAAAAATACTTGAAATATATATTAACGTTTTTTAATTATTAAATAATTTAACGTTAGCTCCATACCTATCACTGTACATCGCATTGCCACCATTTTGCCTCCTCCTAATCAGTCGGGTAACCATTGTTGACATTTTGAAGAGGATAATCACATCAGAAATGGGGAAGGGGGATTGAGTGAGGGGCAAAAATCTTTTCCTGACATTTTTAGCAAGAAAAACTACTAAAATATGGGCATAAAATCTTAACTCAACCCCTTTAGACCGCCATCCTCTCCACACTTTTGTCCAGAACCAAAGGTGGCGGTTTAACGAGGTTCAACTGCATATGTTCTTGGAAAAAACATGCACTTTACGTCCTCAAATGACAGTAATGAAAGCGAAAGTTCAGTAGATGGATTTTTAAATACCGGGTTACGTTAGAGTAAAATATATCAAATTATATGAAACATGTTTGTAATTGATTAATCTAACCTGATCCGGCCCCTATGCTCATTATGTACATAATTTTGTTTTATTACTAACCTATTCCGTCTCTATGGGCATAGCTTCGGTGCCGTCATTAGAGGACGTAAAGTGCATGTTTACCATTTTTTGTAAGTATTACTTTATTATTCCAACTGTTCATCATCAGCACGTAAAATCTTAAATTTAAACCAAACCTAAACTCTTACATAATATAACTATTTCAATTGATAATTTCATACATTGCCGGTAACATATGCATATTATCTCATTAAGTGTGTATTAGCTAGAAGTATGCAAAAAATCGCTGAGTTTAGTGGTAATGAGCAGTAACGATAATGACAATTTTCTAGATTAGTTTCAAAATATATTTTTTTGTTGTTACAGGTGATTCACTATACAACGATACCTTAACGATGTGGAGTCCACGTGATGAATTCCACTTTCAACAGGATGTGAAGTTTAATCCTATGGCTATCAAAGATAACAACTCGATAACTCGCATTGGCGATTCACAATGCGTGGAATCCTTGAATCGTGGCGATGTGAAATTTGTTGCCGAGCCAGTCTATGAATACGAAACGGTGGATCGAAAACCTGACCTGAAAGATTTGGTCCTAAAACTGCGAAACTGTGAGAGTGAATCTGAGATTGACTGGAATTTAAAAAGTGGTACTTCAATCGTTCCATCATCAGATAAACCCAAGCTTGTCAAATCTGAATATGAAGCAGGAGATTCGATGCCTTTGGAGATGCAACATGGTTTTCATCCTGCTTCATCATCATCATCGAATTATCATGCTGAACTTTCTGCACCTCCGTTGTGGTCTGAAGCTAAGCGTGAAAGTATTTCAGATGATCGCTTGATTGCCGATGTGTACACCGTTGCTGCACAAGAACCATTTGAAAAAATAGTTGATGCCGTGCAAACGAGGGAAACAAAAACTCTTCGACCATTAACTTTAAAAACAAAGGCAGACGATAAAGCTGAGAATCATCCTGTGAAGACTGAACATCACTGTGATCTCCAACTAGTTGGTGCAAATAGATTGGAAACAATTGAAATTAAACCATGTTCGGTGATTGTAGAACGGTTAAATTTGACAACCCTTTTTGATGGAAATCACACGAATGAAGATGGATCACAGATTTTATGTAAATCGAATGGGTTGACGAATGATGCAAAGAGACCACAAAAATGCTCCATTTGTACATTGACATTCACAAGGAGTGACGATAGACTTGAACACGAGAAAACTCACATTGGAGAAACCCTCCACAAATGTTTCCCTTGCAAAGGGAGCATTGACTCATCACACTTGAAAAGGCATCACCACGTTCACACCGGTGAAAAACCTTACGAATGTGTCGCTGATGGCTCTACCTTAAAAAAGCATCAACGAACTCACACAGGTGGGAATCTTAACCAATGTTCCACTTGCGAAAAGCACTTCGAATATCCATCGGCCTTGAAAATTCATGAAAGATTTCACACTGGTGAAAAACCTTATGAATGTACCACTTGCAAAAGGTGCTTCGCCATTTCAGAGTCCTTAAAAAAGCATGAAAGAATTCACACAGGAGAAAAACCTTATGAATGTTCCACTTGCAAAAAGCGCTTCGCGTGCTCCTCTGCCTTGAAGGTTCATCGAAGAGTTCACACAGGAGAAAAGCCTTATGAATGTTCCACTTGCAAAAAGCGCTTCGCAAAATTATGCGTCTTAATTGTTCATCGCAGAGTTCACACGGGAGAAAAGCCTTATGAATGTTCCACTTGCAAAAAGTGCTTCTCGGACATATCTGGCTTGAAATTTCATCGAAGAATTCACACTGGTGAAAAACCTTATGAATGTACCACTTGCAAAAAGTGCTTCACCAGTTCATCTTGCTTAAAAAGGCATCAAAAAATTCACACAAAAGAAAAACCCGATGAATATTCCACTTGCCAAACAGGGTTGGTATGGTATTTACCAAGTCTGGTTATTACCGGGTTTTTACCAGTTTCCTAGCATTTTCAATGAAATATGTTACAATATTATAGGTGTGAACTTCACAAATCAAACCTATTTAAAACATTTGTCAAAACCTGTGTGAATACCCCCTCAGGGTGAAGGATTGTATTACCGTGATATGACAAATCAGATGTATCTCATATTTGGGTTAGACGTTCGGATGGCTAGTTGGAAGGGGTTTGCAATTTACCTAACGTGTTGAATGAAGTGACGCAGCACAGCAAGTACGAGGCAGTGCCAGTTGGTTTATTCATTTAATTTGTATAGGCGGGTGGGGAGCCTGGAGAACCAGGGGAATACGGGGGTGAACACCCTGCCACTCCTGGTCCCACAAGGATGGCCCCCGCATTGGTGGTGAACAGCGAAATTAAGTCTGGTAATCTGGAAAAATGGCATTCCAAATTGTTAAATTCGGTTTTTAAATTATAAGTTTTAATGTTAACTTTTCAAATTGTCTTTGTGTAAGAGGTTTCCAACTGTCGAAACAATAATTCTCATATTACATGAGGGGGCTGTTATTCACAAATTAAATTGTTTTGTTTTTTATATTCAACTTGGGCGAGTGAATTATTGAAATTTGTCACCGAGAATTTAACGTTTTAAATTTATTTTGTTTTGCAATTCCCCACCCTAAACATCATTGGGAGAAACAAGCAAACACCTGAACCTAAAAAATGGAATAATACTTTTTCATTTATGGAAAAATAAATACTTTCTAATATTTTATGATAATGTTTTTCTTAAAAACTGACGAACTTGACTGACTTTTGGTAACAAATATCGTGGCATTATTTTGCCAAAAAAACATGTGACGAATATAGAGGTTCCACTGTATTGCAAAATATGTTCAATTAAATTTTTTATTGAATTTGTTTGCTTATTTCCTTTAGTACAATACAAATGCATATTTTCATAATCTCACTGCAAGGTAGGTAGGTATTTGTGGTTTGTGGGTATAAGCCCATAACCAAGTACAAGCAAATAGCAACATCAGACAGGCCCCGCTATAACCGGAAAGTACCAAAAAATCCAATCATGCTACCATCAGACTTCTGAAGTAACGTAGGGCAAAGTAACGAGTTACGGTAACTTTTTGAGTAACTATAACGTAATTAGTTACATTTATGTG
This sequence comes from Cryptops parisi, assembly GCA_034695005.1. Classification (NCBI taxonomy): domain Eukaryota; kingdom Metazoa; phylum Arthropoda; class Chilopoda; order Scolopendromorpha; family Cryptopidae; genus Cryptops; species Cryptops parisi. The sequence continues at coordinate 31,737 of JAQIWH010001049.1, read as the reverse complement.
AAAAGTAACGAGTTGCTCGTTACAAGTTCTCATACAGCCTGGAGCTCTCTGTGGTGGTATCGGGAGGTTTTGTTTTTGGAGATTTTGTCGTAGTTATAGTTTGCACACTGTACCCCATTTGAACATTGGTGTAAGTGATCTTTATCAGACAATAATTATGTCTTAATTGTTATCAGTAATGTAAAACGTTTGCTTTGATGAAATGTGAGCAGTTTTATCTACATGTTTAGCTGTACATCAACTGTACACCTGAATTACGTTAAAACCATATTTCACGAAAGCTAAATCTAAAAACCCTTTATTTATGTTGGCTTAGGCCGTGCACACACTGTATAACTTAGTAAGTTACACAGATTGAAGAATTTGTTTGAGCTTGCCATGAAAGTTTGGACTTACCTTCCTCAGTATGCAACAATTTCGTTTCTTCAGGGAAGGCAATGTTTGCGCTTCAAAAAGTGCTAAAGAGGGCTTGTACGCAAGACTTGCAGTGCAAGCTGAAATTTCAAACCTGAAAATCAAACATGTAATAATTTGTAATGGTGTTGTATGAACAAACAAAAAGTACATTGAGACTCTTGAAACCCACATACTGTACCTCTTAATTTCAATTCGTTATTGAGTTGACAGAATCAAAATAAGTAAGAGCCAATTTGAACATGTCCGCTATTTCTCCATTTCTCGCTTCGACGAGCGCTTAAATCGTGAATCAATCTACCAATCAACAACAAGCTTTTATCTTGTGTTGCTACTTTAATTTACATTTGCAGTTTCTAATTGGTTAAGATTTAATGTATAGTTTTCAACAATCCTACACAAGCGCTTAAATCGTTATTAAACGAACCAATCATAAACTACTTCACATATCTTGCAAACGATCTGTTTAATGTATACTGCTCACTGATTGGTTAAAATTAATAGTGTAATTTTTTAGTTTATTTTAGTTTTAAAATATTCATTTTAAATATTGCATAACTCAACCAATAGCAAAACAGCTTTTATTTAGAGATGAAAATTTTAAAGCCGTATTATCAATTAACATTGGTTGACGTAATCGAACTCACTGCACATTCTAGGAGTTTTCAGAGATTTTTCGCAATGTTGCAAAAATGAGACTTGAAACGAGATTCAACGAGACTCGACGAGAAAAGTAAAAGTCCTTCCACTTCCTTTGATTTCTCTATGGTGACTCCAAGATAGGTGCGGTCATTTTTGAAGTAACGTTGACAAACTAGTAGGCTTTTTATATTTATAACAACACAAGTAATGAATTAGACCGAGTTCTCCTTATTATATAAGCCCGCAGGGCCGATGTCTCGTTATAAGCTTTGCTATTATAACAGCAACAAAAAATAATGTAACGCGACATCGGCTTAATGGACTTTTTTTGTGTGTGTGTGTGTGAGGAAAATGTGCGAGCACAAGGGCATTGTATTAATAATAGGAGAATCATGCATGTAATTAAAATATCATACCAGCAATTCAATATTCCATTTGTACCGTGGATAATGATGATTCTTGAAAGTAGTGATTTGAATTAATTTCGAAGAATTGGCCCACCCTTGATATTTATCTCCTTACAAGATAAGCGTGAAATGTGAGGAAGAAAAAAATAATATTGGTGTTTAAAGGGATTGTTATCTGATGGCTATCTAGCAAAAAAAAAAAAGATAACCGTGTAACGTTACTTATATAGAGATATTGTGTCTATTATATGTAGCAGTATGTATGTATATATTATTGGTGATGCAGTTATTCTTATTGTAAAATTAGAATGGGTCATCATTATCATATGACTAGATATACAGGAAATGCCAAAAGTGCATTCGTTTTCACAGTTAAAATGTAAATTGAGTACAGCGGTAACAGATACTGTACATTAATGCAATCATGTCAATGTCATATTATTGTAATATCCTAACAAAATAATACAAAATTTAAATATAGTAGTAAATAGTCACATATTGTATCATTTTGTAATGTTAATTTGTGTTACTGACAATGCATAGAATCCAGGCATTCTATAGCTTGTCAAATCTGGTTTAGGCAATGTGTGAAATTAGCATTGGAACAGTTAGGTTATGCAATAGTTTAGGTTAAGTTTAAATTCAAGCTAATTATTTATTTTGTTTTAGAGAAAATGTTCATTAACTTAAACAGTTTTATACATCATTATAATTCCATACTTTGCCAAAAGAGACATTCTAGGCATTGTATAGAATGCCTGGATTGTATACATTGCTGGTAACATTAAATATAGCAATTTAATATATGTTGTGTATATATTTAATATAACATTTTTTTTTATAATATACGTAATGTATATTATACAAAAAGTTTATACAAATAAAATATTTACAAAATATATTTCATTATATAATAGGTGTACTATAAATTTAAATTTTACTTTAAATATTCGACAGTCAAGCCTACTAAAAATGTATCTATACAGTAGAATCTGGTTATTGTGATCACTTTTGTGACAAATGCTTTTTGTCAATAGTTGGCTGATAACATCATGAAACATTAAACAGTGTCTTGGGACTAACTAATAATGATAACAAAATCCGATTGATAACATTATCCATGATTAAAATTAACCATATTTTACTGTATGACAATATTTCATATATATGTAAAATTATACTTATGTATAAAAATTTAAGAGTATTTTTTAAATTAAAAATGAATAATGAAACTATTATTGCATAAAATAGCTTCATATTTCTGATGTATAAAATATTTCTAAATATGATAATTTTGATGAAACTGTTTTAATTAATTTAGAACTGTAGACATTTTAAAAAGTAGACATTTTAATATTAAATTCAATGCCATCTGACCGTTAAACAATTTAAATTATATTCAGACAGTCGCATGGTCGGTAATCACCATTGCACGATTTTAAATTCAATTTGATATACAGGGTGATTGATAACATTTTAGCATAAAGTATTTATTCGAGTTATTTTTTTCTAGCTATACTGAAATCAAAAAATCAAATCAAAATAGTTTGTCAAGAACTAAAATCGAGCCGATCGTTTTTTATTTCCTTCGCTGAATCTTCAAAAAATCAATAAAGTGTAACATTAGAAAATTTCAAAGAAAATGAGTCACATCGGATTCATGTTTATAGTGCGTGTTATCAATTGATGCACATGAAAGCAAAAGTTATGGACAATGTATATTTGGATTCAGAAACAATTTACTTGATATTCCTAAGATCCACAAGATATCAAATGAAATCAAAACGTTTTAGCCCCCTCCCCCTTAAAAAACAAAAACAAACCTTTGTTTTAAGTTTTATATGCTTTATATTATCTTCACTTGTGAGTGACTTTGTGAGTGAGTGACCTAGCTGGTAATTGAACGTATACTGCCATCTACAGACATTTTTTGATAATATACACTATAATCCAATGGATCGCATTAATCTAGATTCTGAAATTATCATAAATTAAAATTCGCATAAATCGAAACTTGCAGAAATCAAAAATGGAGTCAGAACTCAAAACGCGCATAAATCGAATTAATCAAAGTTTGCATAAATTTAAATTCGCATAAAGCGAAACTATATATAAAGCGTATTCTTAAAGTATTTCGTATTACTGTTAGCATTTCGCATTAACTTTAATATTTTTTGTTTGTTTGTTTGTTTGTTTAGCAAATATTTAGCACTGTCAGAGAAACGAAAAGAACAATGTCGAGACCTAGAGCAACGCAAACGGCGCTTCATAAGGTTATTATGGTAGGGAGCGGTGGTGTTGGGAAGTCGGCGCTTACGCTACAATTCATGTATGACGAGGTGAATTTAGCATCCGGTTTACGTTGTTGTTGTTTTTTTTTTCTGGTAAAACTAACTACGAAGGGTGCAGGAATTTAAACGTTTGTTTACTGTGTCGATTAGTTTGTCGAAGATTACGAACCAACAAAAGCCGATTCTTACCGTAAAAAAGTGGTTTTAGATGGAGAAGAGGTCCAGATCGACATCCTTGACACGGCTGGCCAGGAAGACTATGCAGCTATCCGTGATAATTATTTCCGCAGCGGGGAGGGCTTTCTGTGCGTCTTTTCCATCATTGAGTCCGAATCATTCTCGGCCACCGCCGAGTTTCGGTGAGTAGCGCCTCTCGATATTCCCTAGTACTCTCTCAGTTTACGAATGGCACATCGTATGTTTTGTTTGTCGTGTATCTTGCATTTTCTGAGCTTCTACACACGTATTGTATATGCTAGTAGCACCAAGACCATAAATATTGAATGATGGTCTGTATGGTTATAATGTACTAGTACATGTACCTGGCTCCTCTGGGTCAAAAGCTGTCAATAGATGGCGCTTGTGATATTAAAATGTAATCCATTTCCACATAGCATGGCATTGCAGTGTGTTCACAACGATAGATTCACGCCCATTTGTTATGAAAGTATGGTCACTATTATTTGACCATATCCTCATAACCACGCGGTGGAGGAATGTCAAACTGCAAGTGTGGATATCCCGCATTTGACAGAGAGAGCAGGAAATAGCTGTGTTGACCTAGAAATACGGTCACAAAATATTAATGTTCGGAGGGTTGCTTGTAATAATAATAATTTTTTTGGAACCAATTTGTAAAAAAAACTTGCATATGTGTATTAATAACGTTAGCTAATTACAAGAAATGCATATAAGCATTTGTATGAAACGTATAGTAGTAGGTGTAAAACGCTTAAAAAAAAAAAAAGAGGAACTGAGCATTGCATACTGAAAGAACTTTGGTTGATTGTGTTGTTTGAAAAACAGAGAACAAATCTTGCGTGTGAAGAACGACGAAAACATTCCATTCCTATTGGTCGGTAACAAGGCGGACTTGGAAGACAGGCGTCAAGTGTCGGTGGAAGAAGCGCAGGCACGTGCACGGCAGTGGAAAGTGCCCTATGTGGAGACGTCTGCAAAAACCAAAGCCAATGTGGATAAAGTGAGTTTATTCGTTTTGTAATAATTAGCATTTTGTAATAAATGAGTATTGGACAAACGTTTACTTTAGGTAGGTGGGCGGAGCTTATAAAAATATCTTTAAAATAAATTGAATATTTTCCGATGTTGTGTTTCTAACTGATATAACCTGGTATCTACACCCACAAACACTAGGTTAGGTAAAAATATTCCATTTATCTTAACGATATTTTTCATAAGCTCCGCCCACCAACCTAAAGTAAAAGTTTGCCGAGTATGGTAACGATAGCTAAAACTTGAGACATTAGAACCGTTGCATGACATTAAACCATAATAATTGGCAATCATGACTACTATCAATGTTTTCATGGCACATTGTAAGAGCATGCTTGTTACCTCAACAGCCATTTGCTAAGAAGCATCACATCTATTACCTAAATAGCCATTGGTTGATCAGCATCGCATGATGGTCAACCAGGAATTGATCGTTGTTGACTGGTTTACTTCTAGTCGAACCATAATGAACCATCTTTGAATGAATCATGCAACGGAGACAATGTGTTCGATTGTTGAAATGGGTGTAAACGGGGTTGTTCGTTTTGCAGGTGTTTTTTGACCTCATGCGAGAAATCAGGTCGAGAAAAACGGATACAGACAAAACTGCTAACGGCAAAAATGGACATGGTAAACGAAAGAAACGATGCTACTTGTTCTAGAAGATATTGTGCGTAAAATTTACTTCACCCAACTGTGTACATAATGTTTCTTGCAAACAAAAAACAGCGGTGCGATTGTAGGATCTCGTTCTGTTCAATTCGTTAGAATGGAATTGTATTATTATATGAGAGAGAGAAAGAGAGAGAAAAAAAAATGGAAAACCTGAATTTCATAGCCTACATAGGTATCATAAAAAATGTTTTTGCCAGGATGAATTTATTTTTCCTGATTTATTGTAATTTATAAGAAAAACAAATTAATTTTGTGAAAAAAAGATGATTTAGTTTTATTTTTGTAATACTGTGGTGTTAAATGAATTTTTCGTTAAGATTCGATCAAAAAAAACTTTCATTATTGTTCTGTTGTATGGATTTAGTTTTCGAGTTTTAATATATTAACAAATGAATGAAATGAGGTTTTGTTTTTCATCGGTAAGAAATTATTTATTGAGTTACTGAAACAATTCGATTTTTCGCAAAAAAAAAAAAAGATGAACGTTAATATTTCGATTCATCAAGTTGTTCAAACGATTGAAACTTCACAAAAATAAAACGCGGGAGAAACAAAACAGGTGATAAAGCATTAAGCCAAGTATCTGTGTTCACAAATTTTTATAATAACGAATCATTTATCATGTGTAACTGCGGTATGGGTTTGCGTTTGAAAAAAAAAAGGTGATACCAAATATAATCATTCTTATATATAATATATAATATGAAAATAAATTTTCTCGCTCGTATATGAAACCCTTCAATTCTTAAAACATGTCCTTGAAACGAAATGTATGCATATTTTGAACGTTAACTAACGAATACAATGTCAATACAGGCAACCTGCAGTTTATGAACGAGTTTTGGTGCAAGAGATAATGCTTGTCGTACATTGTGTCTCTTACATTCCTGAGCTTTTCAGCTACGTAATGGATCATTCACAGTCATTTTAAGCCATGCTCTAAAGCCATGCACTAAAGACCAAATAGCCTACAACATATTTAGTAAAATATAGGGATGTATGGTGCCATGACCTGCATATCGAATGTTTGATATGCAGTCAACCTGGTCACGACACCAGGATGCATTATCATACACAATATGTAACTTAAAATAATAAAAATATGCACATATTTGTGTGAATTGTTTTGTATGAATGGTCATTGTATGTCCTGTTGTTATTCTACCTCCAAGCCAACAGGTTATGGGCCCAGCTTGGATGGCCAGCAGATTATGGGCCCAGCTTGTATGACCAACAATATTGGATTTGTATGCAGCAACAGCCTTAACTACACCACGTGCAATTTAGTATTACAAATGGTCATTTGTACGATATTTGTACGAATGGTCATTATAACATGGTCGTAAATCGAACATTGGTAAACAAAGAGCTGCCTGTATAATGCCTAGTATTCGTTGACGGTTAACTGTTGATTATGACGTTACCAGTGAAAATTTTGCGATTCATAAAAATTTACAAATGTGATTATAAAAATGTGCATACATTAATCAAGACATGGTTATTAAATAAAATAGATTACATTTTCGAAATTTAACTTTGTCGTCAAGTGTCAAATTTTGAGATTGAAAAAAAAAAAGTTCGTTTTCTAAGCAAGACGTTCCTGTTCGTAACAAAGATAGTGGTAATTTTGTTTTGTTATTATTTTTTAGTCTAATACTGGGAAGTTTACATTTAAACGCGATTAAACAAACTCGATCAGTATTCCATTTCTACTCCTAGCAATCGACAGCGTTATATGAGTTTTTACGAGGCTTCCATTTTTCATACAAAAAACAAAAATTCGTACATACAAAATACGTTGGTTTCTATACGCGAACGACGATGCCTTAATACTTTTTAAAAAATGTGTTTTTTTTTTGCGTATCTTTCATGTGGAACGTTTTATCAGCCAAAAAAAATGTAGCATTAGTGAAATTTTTATTTTTAAAAAATAATAAGAAAACTTGTCTTAAAAAATTTGAATAATTTTTTTTCGCTGCAATTTATTATTTTTTTTTTTTTTACTATTTACGTAGCGTAACTTTGATGTACAGTATATGTACGGTATGAACTACCATAATATATTTGAGAAAATGCTTTCACATTTAAATGGTGAATTGTTGCGTAAACACTTTTTTTTTTTGTGAAATCTTGCATAAATGATATCTTGAATGTGAATTATCCTCTTATTTTTTTGGCATAGTTATGAGATTTTTCCGCACATTCATAAACATATCCTTAGCATTTGTAAATTTTGTGCTGTTTTATCTTGGCACGCCAAAGATTTGTACACTGCTGGTACAATGACTTTGTAACGAGGATGTTTCCATACATTGTTCCTATCGATTTTGCTGGACGTCAAAATCCCGTAACAAAAATAATCATTTCAATTTTATTATTATTTTGCCATCCGTTATTTCAATAAAAATAGATAGGAACATTGTAAAACATCCTGTGTGTACTGTATTATATTAATTTGTACTTTGCACGGTTTCCTAGGCGCATTTTATGCGTTTATTACTTTTATCCTGTTGCTATTCTGCCTCCAAGCCAGCAGGTTATGGGCCCTGCATCAGAGCATTTTTAACATGCAAAAAATAAGGTAAATAAAATGCAACTTTTTGATCTCAAAAGGTTTGAAAACTGATACTTGTCGTTCAGTGAAAATTAATTTTTAAAAAAAATGCTCTGCCAGGGTCAGCAGGTTATGGGCCCAGCTTGGATGGCCAGCAGTATTGGATTTGTATGCAGCAACAGCCTTAACTACATCATGTGCAATTTTATTATTATTATTATTTTGATAAATTCATAAGAAATTGGAAAAATGCCACATAAATTCTTCGATTTTCATGCCAATTATTTATGTCGATATGTAGACAACACCTATGCAGCAGTCCAAGAAATTTTCTTATCATAACTAAAAACTATGCAAAATTAAAAATAAAAAACGGAACAATGAGAAACCAAACTTTTTTTGAGGTGAAATTGGATTCTATTGGGAAAATAACTTATCATTAGCATGCACGTTGAATGTTTTAAAAATACATTTTGTACAAAGTTTCGGAGAACTTTCTTCATTCTGGTGCTGCTAAAATTTTTTTACAGACACTTACGTTTTCATTCCAAACAAATAATAATAAGCTTGAATTGTTTATTTTTTATCAAAGAAAAGGTGTTATTACCCAGTGCTATGATGGTATTTAATATCCACATTTTTTTTTCCTTAAAAGATTTATAATAATTTATAATAATGATATTTAGTGGTATACCGTAGTGTGTAATAATTTTAATATCGGGAGAAAGAAAAAAATCGATTTTTTTTCTTATTTTTACCCAAAAAATAATTTATTCAAATGCACAAAAAAAAAGGAGAAAAAATAAGTGACCATGTAATCGATACTTGTTTTTTTATTTATCTCGCACCGATTTGAACTGAGTCGCATAATAAACTTTTTTTCATATGATCCTATTATTCTTTTATATATATATACATAAATGTGTACAAAAATATACGCAATTTGAAATGACGTAGAAAGACACCCTATACACAAATTAGCAACAAAAAAAATTGCATAAGCAACTGTTAGGAACGTGATATTAAAACGTCGGAAACGTGTCGACGTTTAATGGAAGAACGGTGGTTTTATGTTAATTTACAAGTATATAATACACGAAAATGTGTAGAATTAGTAGGTTTATGGTTAACTATCAATAACGATAATTAACCCTGTTTACGCCAAGCTTGAAGTAACTCACATTATCGATGCATTTCCAGTGATTTTTGTTAATTGCATGGTTTGCGAGACGAGAGAGAATCTGTGAGTGTAACTAGATCCGATAACAAAAATTTACCTTTGTATACAATTTGTTTCTTATACGTATTGGCAGCGATGACCGCATCCCACGGGACACGAAGGATGGTTTTCGATCCATTCCTTAATGTGTTGTAAATGCCCACCGTGAGCACAACCCTGGCACCAGACGTACGCTCCACGAACCACCTGGTGACTGAAAATGTAAAAAACAAACAAACTATGAATAATAAGTTTTACAGGCAATTTACCAACATTGAGACTAAAAATTTAAAACAAGTACGTCAAAAACTGTTGTTTTAAGAATTTCTAATTATGAAAGACTAGAGTGCTCCTTCTCCCCAGCTATGGAAGCACCACCATGTGTAAAAATACCGAAATCAATACTCTAACTGTAACGAATATTGCAAAAAAAATATAAGTTAAAACAATATCTAACGAACGTTTCCAAGCAACATGAGTTAAAACAATGCATTGCATCATGAAAACAACAGAAAGCGTAACATTTTTAGACGAGCCATTTAAACTTACTAGTTAGTTTAATTTAACTAACTAGTACTAGTTCTTATATGTCATAAACTTATAAGAATGAGCCAGGTCTGTGAGAATATGTGTCATAAATGCTTTGTTGTAACATTCTTTCACTAGATGGAGTTTGTTGCACATTATTTAATGTTCCCTTTCCATAATAATAATAATAATAATAATAATAATAAAACCCTTCCTACGCTATAGCACAGGCTAACTATTAGTAAGTTTCATATATTGTCACTGGGTGTCGCCTTATGACACAACTCACACCTAACTCGCTCACCACTAAAAAAAAATATATTAACACGTTTTACAAGCAACTTTTGGTTCACATTCCATTTACAAGCATTTGCAGTAAACAAACGTGAACCGAGAGTTGCCTTTATTTAATGGCCGTCTTAACTTGATGTAGTAGTTTTTCAACTCACCAGATGGCGCAAATGTTTCTTCTAGCCTTGCAGCGTTCGCAGACCCAGTCCCGCTGCGTCAAAGGGCGACCGCAACTACAGCTGATGCGAATGGACGTGGATTGTTGATTCATCGAGTTGACGCTCACCAGCGGACATAACTTGATCACTTTGTTGGCGATTGTGAACAACTTAAACCTCGACAACAAATCTAAAAATTTTTGAGACAAAATAATATAATAATCGACAGACGATTCTAGATGTGACCTGAATTAACCGAGTCATAATAATAATAATAATGAAAATAAACTATTTGAAAAAATTACCTATATAAACAAAATACCAATCTTCTTGGATCGATTCTTCGATGAAATTTTTAATACGATCGCCGAGGATGAGTAGAATCGAAACGGACATTTGTACATTTCCCTGCACAAAAAAAAAGTAAATAATATACAGGGTGTTCCTAAAAGGTCTACTCAAATTTCACAGACACTGCATATCAAAACAAAATGAAAAGTCCACGGGTCTGGAAATGTGGGGGAAAAAAACGGAAACTCTTCCCGCACGCAAAAAACAAAACGCAAACGTCCTACCTGTTCGGCATAAAACTCAATCGCCGATACCACCATGGGTGCGTAATCCCAGCCTGGGAACGTCAGCGTGGCAGGGTCGATGTTGAGCGCCGGTAACTGGATGTTGGGATCGGCCCAGGAGCCGCTGTACACGTTCCGACTCTTCCCGTCCGTGCTGTCGTCGTCCTCGTCGACGTGCGGGTACAAGTCGATGAGATGCTCCGGTGGCGGCGAGTGGTTGATGAACAAAAAGTCCTGTCGAGGTTGGAACGCTTCATTGGGAATCTGCCAATCGATCAACTTCATCTTTTCGTCCAGGTTCAGGAAAGGGCCCATCGGCACAGGTTCTTCGATCGGATCGAAGTTCGTTCCCAACGAATCGAAACCTGGAAAAAAAAAAACGATAAATATAACTCGAACATCCGTATCCGAAATACTTTACAGTAAAAAATATTACAGTAAATAAACAGCCATTGAAAACTGAAATAATACATTAAAAATAATTTACATAAAAAAATATTTTAATAGTAAATATTTAAATCAGAATTTGTCACCAGATGCTGCCCTATGTCTCAACTCACACTCACGAGTGAAACTAATATAAATATATATTTTCAAATCAGTATTTGTCACCAGATGTCGTCCTCTATTTCAACACACAACACTCACAAGTGAAACTAAACATAACTGTGTAAAAAATATAACGGAATAATGATCAATTTAAAAATCTTTTTCTTTTACCTTCTCCGTCACCGAAAAACATGTCGCCCTGGTTGTAAGCCTGGGTTTCTGCTTCTTCCTCGCTCAATCCCGTCGACGTATCTCCCGGTTGACGTTCGTCTCCTTTGCCTCCGCTGTGATGTCGATGATTGCTTCCGCTTTGGTGACGACCAGACCGTTGATCCGGAGCGTCCGAATAATAAGCATCGCTCACGTTGTAACCTTTATATGGATGTAATAATGAATCCCATGTAAACTAGGCAAAAAAAAAATCTTAGCAAGATCCCCAAAACCGTCTGGAAATACCTTTTTCTAAATCCGATGATCGATGAGAGTCGAGCGTCGGCAAGCGACCAACGTCCGCGACGCACACGTTGCTTCCCGAGTACAGAAGCGTTAGCATTCGCCACGTTGCAGCTTCTTGAGGACGATCCAACTGAGACGCGACGGAGGCATTGTGCTCGCACAATTCCGTCACCGTTCGTCCCGTGAGAAGATACGACTTGGCGGATTCAATAAACCACGCCGTCGATAAATGCTGTGCGACAACAGTTTTCAATTAACCAACGTTCCAACAAATTATACAGGGTGTTCTCAAAGTTCTAATTGAATTATAATTACAGCCGTTACGCATCGCAACAAAGTCCATATAAACATGGGTCCAGAAACGCATAAGCCTACTCATTTGCATACTTACACTAAATGAGACAAATGGGCCTATGCAATTATGTGACTTCACCTATTATTTCGGAAAGGATGCATTTTCGGAACCCATGTTTATATGAGTTGTTTGATTTGTTTTGATGCATTAACATTTGTGGTTAAAATTGGACAACACCCTGTATGTTCCAAGAAAACCAACTAATTACTGATAGTTACCCGGTCGCCGACATTGTTGAAGACGTTCAACGAACTGCACGCCGCACGAAACTGATCGCCTAACGTAGGAACTTTTCGGAAGTACGCCGGCAACTTTGTCGACGAATAGCTCTCTCTTCCACTGGACGCGTCGGAATGAATTTTATCGCTGAGAGCCAGACATAAGTCGCCAATGCAATTAATGGCAAGACCAGACGGGTTAGCCTTGTCCGCAGGCCTCGTGGCATCCCTGAACGAATGCTGATACAGCGTGTTATCTTTACTCGTTGTTAGAAAAGTGTGAGGATCCTGACGCCAAACAATACCTTAAGTAATAAAATGGTATTAAAATGTGATCATTGATGGGGTTTTTTAGGACCCATAGAAACAAGCGAAATTTGGTTCAAACAAGGAGTTTACCCGTGGTGACGTCTTTGTGTTCGGTGAATGCAGCAAATGGGATGTAAGGCCTGCGTACATCCCACACGTTAATGCTAAAGTCCATGACCAATGCGCTGGATGCAATGTGGTATTTTCGTTGCGGACGCCACTTGACTCGCGCCACCGGCGAAATGGTCTGAATGGAGTATTCGGTACATGGTTTCGTAGCAAACATGTCCCACACCTAGGTTGGAAAATATTTTATTTTTTTAACACTCTTCAAAAACAAAAATCTACTATAATCTAAAAGCTATGTGAGATTCTCGGTCCTGTCAAAACTCAACCAGAAGGCATAGGTAGCTGAAACTTGGTAGCCAATTAGATGACACCCCAAAAGAGTGCACCCAGTCCATTGGCGACTTGAATTTGTCATCAGGGAATGTGCGACAATTATATAAGTGAGAATTTACTGTTAGTGGTTGTGTATGGTTCATATTTGCAGAAAATCGTAAAGCCTAGGAAGCTGAAAGTTGGAAGGGTGGTAGATTGTACCCTAAAGAAAGGCATACAATTTTTGACGACCGGACAGTGTTATCAAGTGGGATGCGACCTGGAAAGCCATTCTGCTTTTATCAGTGATGAGTAAATTAAAAGTTCTGAATTATTGAATGTTACTTCTGAATTGACATGAAATTAGCAGGTGCCATTATCTTGGTATTGTTGTGTCAGGCGGTATACATTTAGTTTTCAAACACCACATGTGTTGTTTGAATTTAAAGTAAATGAAACTCTAACTCCAAACACACAGTCTAACGAATTGCGAAGCAACATGAGTTAAAACAATGAATAGCATAATAAAAACAAAAAAAAATTGTCATTTTTGATGAGCTTTAATAACTCATTACTATTTTATAGTTAATAAAAAATATAAGCTATTTACTAAATAATAATAAATATAAAGAAAAATAAAGAAAAATACAATAAAAAATAAAAATAGAATATCACAAAATATTTTTTCCTCAAGAAATGTGTCTAACTTGTTTCAATGAAAAATTGTTAACAAAAATGGATACTTTCCGCTTATAGCCAGGCCCAGTCTGATGTTGCTATTTGCTTGTACTTAATTATGGGTTCATTGTTGTGCAGGTTAGGTTAGGAAAAACGAAGAAACGTATTAAATGTATGATATGGTTTTGTTTTGCTAACCTGACCTGCACAATAAACCCATAATTAAATACAAGCAAATAGCAACATCAGACTGGGTCTGGCTATAACAGAAAAGTACCCAAAAATGTATCATTCATATAAGATGTCTCAAAATGGCACCACAACCCCCATTTGTTTTTACCATAACTTTTTTTATGTCCAATTCTATTTTCATTCTCATTATTAAAACTGAAAAAACTGTATTCAACTTTGAAAAATTTGTATTGCCAACTTTTTATAAATTTTGGCGACTTTTTACAAAATAACCAAAATTACTAAGCAAAATTTGGTTCAACGTTTAGTTTTAATGTTACGAGTTTGAAAACAAAAAGTAGAGGACAGTACACATTCATTCTTGAAATTTAATTTACAACAACAAAGAATGTGTGAAGTTAGCAAACAAACGTTGAACCAAATTTTGCTTGTTTTATTTTATTTTTCGTAAAATATACCAAAATTAATAAAAAATAGGTAAGTTAATAAGAAATTTTTTCGAGTTGCTTTTTAATAACGTGAAAAAGAATAAATATAAAAAAAAACAAACAGATAGAGTGATGACGTTTGGAACACACTGTATAATTTACCTTAATGGTTTTATCCCTTCCAGCCGTTGCGAGCCATCGTCTGTCTTCCGGATGCCAATCGCATGCAAACACGGGCCCGCTGTGGGCTGTGAACTGCATTTGACAACGATCCGTTTTGCGAAGATCCCACAATTGCACGTTCCCGTTCTCCTGCACAGCAGCGAACATGGGATGTTGCAAAGGGTTGAACTCGACGTCGCGAACACTTTCAGCATTACTGTGCAAATGAAAAAACCAAAAATTAATACAAAAAAACGAGTACGTTATAAACCGATTTTTAAGAATAAACTTTACATATTGTCACCAGATGTCACCATCTTATTCACAACTGAAACTTTGATTATAGTCAGGATATTTTGATCTATCCATCCTTACAGTGATTACGATGGGCCATACCCAAAGGTCAACTAATTAAACTGCTAATTAAAACAACTCCAATATAAAACCTACAAAAATAACAATTTTCAGGAACTTGCATCGTCATCATAAACAAACCTATGAAATGTGACAACGACTTCCTTTTTCCTGAGATCAAATAGCTTCATGGTACCGTCTTGCGAACCGCTAAGTAGAAGATTCGCTTCGAGAGGATGAAAATTGACTTTGTTCACTGTTCGTCGATGGTCTTGAAACACCATATCTGTATCCAAAACAAATAATAATAATAAATATATAAGCAAATACATTGAATATTTTAACAACACACTTTATATATAGAGGTTACATATTTTGACAATTTGTCATCAGATATCGCCCTATGTCTCGACTCGCACCTTTAATGGCATAGAAATAAAATGATAGAATATAAAACTTTTTACCTTGTTTAGACAGCGTCGCTTTATCGAGTCGCCACGTAACTACCGAACCGTTCGTCGCTGCCGTTGCCAATACGTTTTCTTTGAAAGCAAACAAACTTGTTATAAAAATAACTCTTAAAGTAATCTAGTTTAAAGTACTTTACAAATTAAAATATGTTTATACCATCAAAATGATTCCAAGCAACGTCGCCACTACTGTAGTTTAAATTCATGTTCTTTCCAACACGCAAGTTGGTCTTTTCCACGATTTCATTATCATCGATAGAAAATATTTTATAAACTGGAAAATATTAAATAATTTATCGGTACAAAAAGTAATTTTAAAAAAAAATTATATAAACTGGATATTGCGTAAAAACATTGTAAACGTTGAAAAAGTAACCCAAAGATATCATTTGACATACAACTTTTTTGTACATGAAATTTTTAAACTTGTGCGTTTTTCACGTTTACTGTTTTGCAATACGTTCACTGATCCTTTACTGCTATACTTTTGCAAATATAAGACGCATCTTATACAAGATTTTACACATGGGGATCTCTAGCTGCATCTTTTATAAACAATCGGGTACAATAAAAAATCATTGTTGATTATGTTACCGATGAGATATAACGAAAAATATGTTATTTGGGGTCTACAGTATCCTCCAGTATCGTTATAACAAAATACATTACATTAGATCCAAGTTTCATCGTTCAGTGAGCTGTTTCTTAGGTGTATGTCATATGTGCGTCCTATATAATTCATTTTTTACTCAAACCCCTAAAAGTCGCATCTTATTGTCGAGTGCATCTTATATTCGCGAAAATATGGTAATTTGCAACGCATGCTCACTATTGCGTCCGGCAATGGCAACTTGAGTCGAATCTTTGTTCATCGCCAGCGTGTTAGCGTGAGCTTCTTGGAGCACGAACACCGTCTTCGGCCCCATCCTGTGTAAATAATAATCACCAAATATAAATCACATTGATTTAAAATATTCACCAAATGTTATATCTAACTAGTATTCTATGGTATGTAGATCACACACTATTATAGTTTAAAGTATATATTATAATAATTATAGTAATGGTTGTTATATTGCAAATACAAAACAAACATTAGCTCTTCTAATGAAATTGATATTTCAATTTATCGTGCAGCTTTAAACCAACACAAATAATTTCTAAAATAGCATACAGTATCATCATACTATCAGTTGACAGTGTTTGATGGTGATAAACTGCATCATGTTCACATGTTATTTAAATGGTTGGCAAAATGTGGTTTAGTTATAGTTTGTCAGCTCATAGTAAATTAATAGGAGTGAATATAGTAACGTATTTTAAAAGTTGCATTACTTTTCGAGTGGTTGAAGTGATTAGCAATAGCCAAATTAATCTAGTTTGTTGGCTATTTCAGCGAATTTTAAAGATAATCGCTCGCCATTTTAAACTATGGCGTCAACGCCACAGAACGTTGAAATTCTGAAACAAAGCGCGCCAAATTCAAAACTTGGATTTGACGCTATAAACGAACTCGTAACCCGTTAAAAACGTTTTATCGCTTTAAAAAAATGGTTTTTATATATAAAAAATGTATTTAATAATGTATGTAAATTTTGTGTAAATGAAAACATGTAATAATAATATAAAATAATGTTTGCACAGTAGAAATCATTTAAGATGTTTTATTAGGAGTGAAATTTGTATACTGTACAATTAATGTATTTTAATTCTGTTAAAAATATAAATTATTTTGGATTATTCTGTTAATTATGTTTTTTGTTAATAAATTATTTTTGTTACAATTTTTTGTTAATAAATTTATTTTGCTGCATTTTTTTGTTGATAATTTGTTTTGTTGAATTATTTAGTTAATAATTTTTTTTGTTGAATTATTTTGTTAATAAATTTATTTTACTACAATTAATAATTTATTTTGGTTAAATTATTTTGTTAATCACATTTGTTTGTTAGATTATTTTGTTTTAGTTTTTTTAAATGAGTTAAGTTTTGATTATTTAAAAAAACAAATTCCAATCTAAAATTTAAAATAAAAATAAAAATTTAATGTAATAATTTTTTAATTAATTTTATGTTTATCTGAGAAATCCGCTTGTGGTGCCACTTGTTTGTACTTGGGTTATGGAGTTAAAGGAGTAAGTTATAAATAACATATTAAATATATGAGTAATAAATTTAATGAATTGGTTATGTTCCATTTGATATGTATTTGTTTAACCATGGTTTAACTCACCTAACCTATTCCAAAATACGAGCAAGTAGCGCCACAAGCGGCTCTCTCAGCTAATCAGAAAGTACTATGATTAAATTTTTACTTGCACTTTAAATAATAAGGAAAAAAAATTAACAACCCAGCTAATAGGTTGTTAATTTCCTTGTCGTTTACAGCTGTAATTAATCGCCGGGCAGTTATAATTACTTTTCCACAAAAAAAAATAGTAATAATGTAAAATCGATAACTCGATGTTTGGTATGTTTAGATTGAATAATAATAAGTAATCATGTTAGCGAATCCCCGGCGCGAGCAACAAGACATTTCAATCAAAATTGGCTACTGGGGGGGCTTAAGAGTGCCAACCACAGATCCCATAAAGATCAACAGAATGCTCGTTTCGTATCAATGCCATTTTCATTTAAAATTCAAAAATTTTTAAGGGAGAAAGAAATATATAACAGTTGACCTTAAGAAAGAGCTCAATGTGGTGTCATATTGTGCAATTCTACAACGAGTAATGTAATACATTTTATAACAACATACTGTAATGTTACACTCACTATAGGCTTTTTTATATTAGCATCACTCGTGAGTGAGTGAATTGGAACGTGTACTGCCATCTACAGGCGTTTATGAGAATATATACTGTATAGTCCAATATGCCACAAAAAAAAACCGCATAAATCTAGAACCGCATAAAATCTAATGTGAAAAATAAAAATTAATAAATAATCGAAAATTGCCAAAAAAATCAAAAATGGTATTTTTGAAATCTCGAATGAATCGAATATCGAATTGCTGGACGAAAAATTTATATTCGCATAAATCGAAAATTGTATTCACTAAAATTCGCATAAAATCGAAACGTACAGAAATAAAAAATGAAACAACTCAAAACTTTTATCGAATACCGAATTACTTGAAAACTGCATAAAATTTCAATTCGCATAAATCGAAACATGCAGAAATCAAAATTAGATTATTATTTTTTTTTTGCATTATGTATGTTCATATATCTGTATTATATGACAGTATATAAAAAGTATGCTTAAAAAGCATTTTTAATGTACATATACACAAATGTAGTAAAAATTCACTAAAATTGCTATTTTTCTCAATAATCAGTAATAACCGGAAATCACGGATTAGAGAACTTCTCGAGTCTATTTTTCTGAATTAAACAAATTTTCTGGTGTGAAAAGTTAAATCTCATTTTGAATACTTTTGTGTAACCGAGAGACCGCTTGTGGCGCTAGACATGGGATTGTTGTTTTAAACTAACCATAACTAGTATCTATGGATAGGCCCATAGAAACCAGTTTAGGTAAGTTAAAAAATACAATTCAATAATTCATCATAAAATTTTTTTATTTTTGCTTTATAATCTTTAACTTATTCTGGAATCTACAGCTAAGCGCCACAAGCGGCTTCTCGGTTCACAGAAACCTATCCCGTTTTTGTAATGTTATTATTAGTTAAAAAACTTAATTTTTGTTATGGTTTATTGAAATTTTAAAATTTTTAATATCTAGTATATCATGTGTAAATACTATACAGGTACATATGTGTAAAAAAAATATTTATACGTTATGTGATGTTTCTTCATTTATGCATTCAAAGCTTATGGAAATGTCAAACATCTCTATAAAACAAAACAGACCATTAAAATTTTCAATATATATGGAAATATTTTTCCCCCTTCATCTAAAAAGGAAATGAATTTTTTTAAACATATACAAAATGACGACTGTAATAAACGGTTTAGTGTTATAAAATCATATGAAAAATCAGACAATAGTACCCTAGTAACCTTGAAAAAGATACACCTACAATGAGTGATATTAACTTTTCATGTAACATATTGATTATATACATCCAGTAACATTGTGTAACATCATCTTCCAGTAGGTAACATTTCAAATCAAAATTCACTTCCTGTGAAAAACAATTAATTATGAGTTTAACATTTTTTTTTGGCCCAAAATAGATGATATTTCTGGACTTTCTTCCTACACATTTTCTTCAAAAGAAGAAAAATATCATTCATTATTACTTTTGGTGTACGTCAAGAGCGTATGGCTGTCGACCAATCAGAAGCCTAGCCATGGGGTGCCCTTACCATAAAAGTAAGGGAACTTCACCCAACCTTCATCAATTAACCTCCAAAATACAAACAACAGCTCTAAGACATCACTTTGCAAGTTGGTCTTCGCAACGTGTGCTTTACTTTGGTAAGTCTTGCATTGAAAACGTGTAGTCTGAAGATAGCGCAGACATTTTTCACGAGAACAGAATGTTATGGTGAAATGTCGTTTGCTCATCTTTGGACTACAAGCTCTTCTTGAACTACAGTTCAAACTAAATTGTTTAGACTTATTTTCTTTGTTGGTTTATACTAGCTTTAAACGATAGTAAAATAGTTCAGAACAGAATACGAAATGTAGTCGTCTTATCTTTGGACTACAATATCTTATTGAACTACAATTTCAAACTAAGTTACTGGTAGACTGTTGTGGGTTTGGTGGTTTATATTACTAACTTTGAAGAATAGTTAAGAAAAAGTTCAGAACAGCGTGTTATAGTGAAAAGTCTTTGGACTACAAGATCTTAACTACAATTTAAACTATATTTTTTAGATGGTTTATACTTCCAACTTTGAACAACAGTAACAAAAAATTCAGAACAGAATGTTATGGTGAAATATCATTTACTTATCTTTAGACTACAAATGTTATTGAACTAAAATTTAAACTATATTGTTTAGACTGTACATTTTTTTTATTTATATTATTAATTTTGAACTACAGTAAGAAGAAGAAAAAGTTAAGATTATTATTGAGACATAGTCGGAAGTATATGGTTGAGAAATGTTGTCGTCTACGTACTTTTGCAATAGAGCCCATCCGAACTTAAAGATTCACTAGACTGTAGTAGTTTATGACTTATACTACCAAATTTGGATTTAAGACTTTCTAAAGACATTTTTAATTGAAAATACAAACTAAATTTAATTGTATCCAGGTGCTGTATGGCAAAAAATAACGAGATTGACTGTCTCCTACTACAAGAAATACTGTGTTTTTTGGACACACCAAAAATTCACCAATTTGTGAAATGCACCAAAACTAATGCTGTTTGGTGTAGATTGGTAAACAGTAAGATAACAAATCGTACACCTGTACGATTAAATGACAGTAAAATTAAAATTGAATACAGATTTTTTTGAATATTTCAATTCTTGCTGTCACTTCTGTAACCTTCGGCAACAGTTTCAATAAGAAAAAACTGCCTTGACAAGGATGGAACCAATTTTCAAAATTCAAACGTTCTGTTTAGATTTATGTAAGCCAACTTATAAAATGATAAAACAATGTTCTGAATATTACAATTTTGACTATGTACACTCACTGTAACATTCTGTAATAGTTTCTTGTAGCAATTTCAACATTGTGACCATGACTCGGACAACTTTGCTGTTCTTCGTGCTCTTCTACTGTCTCGTCTTGTCAACAGTTGTGGTATCCCAAGATTTTCGTGGCACTTGCATCAGGTAAAATTTGCAACAATTTTTTTAGCTACACACGATTTGATGACTTATTCTTCAGGTTTCTTGCATTTTAATTTGAGTTTAGGTTAACTTTAAATCGTTTGGAATAGTTTTATGTAACATATAGTAGGTTTCAAGAAACTATAAATGTAATGCTAAGTGGAGACTAAAATATTTTCACAAAGCATTTTGCATGGTGATAAAAATTGTACAATTAAATTTGTGAACGATTTATATAAATATTCTAAACAAAACATTTCAAGTAAAATATTATTTAAAACAATACGTTATTTTAAGAAAAGACTAGTTTTTTAGCATTTGAAATAAAAATTGAGTACTTTTCGATTAAACGCCCCACTTCTCCAGTATTGCTACTTGATTGTACATGGTTAAGGATTCATTCAATATTTTTTTTATTTTCCTAACTTAACCTGCAAAATAAATCCTTGACCAAGTACAAGCAAGTAACATCACAGAAGTGCCTAATTGTCTAATTGAAAAGTACCGAAAATTGTACCATATACTCTCTAAGTCTGCTAACTATGGACTGACTTTGAACCTGAACACATTCCTACGCAGTTTAATCACCCAATACACGCTATGGGTTAAACCACCCACAAAAAAGTACTAAATATTCTTAGAAATAAAAATATTTATTTCCATTTTAAATTGGGTATGGTACTTAAAACAGAATCCAATTTCATTATTTGTAATAGGCCTACTACTCTGTTACCACAATAGCAGATTCTTATTCTGAAATTTACTATGCTGGCGGATAAATCTATAAGCTGCGCAGGAATGCACTCAGATCGAAATCAGTCCATAGTCAGCAGACTTAATACTCTCGTATAAATACTCGGTATAATAATACTCTCATATAATACTCGTATAAATACTCTGATACTGGCTCTATGCTGGCTGATACTAAAATACTACACTAAAATACTGCATTGAAATACAATCAAGTACTACGCTAACTTTGTTTTAACCTTGTTTGGCAGAGTTGAATCAGTTATGAGCCTAGAACCAATCAGGGAACGAGAATTTCTTGCACTTTGTATTCTTACGCGCCTTAGGTTATTTTGGGAAAATAAGAGACTAGGGAGGGACTACATTGGACTAGTGGTGTAAGATGAGGTGTGAACTGGCCCCTAACTGATTCAACGCTGTCTAATAGAAGATGAAACAGAGTTGTTTTTTTTATAAACTCTTTATTTTGTTTTTGGAAAATTTTTATTTTCAGGAACTGTGGTCAGTGTAAAAGAATGTATGGCGAATATTTTCTTGGTCAGTTGTGTGCTGAAACCTGTTTGGAAACAAAAGGTCAAGTTGTACCTGATTGCAACAATCCCAAGTCTCTGTTCCGATTTCTTGGCAAAACCTAGGGAAAGGCCAATTCAACCCCGAAACCAATCCAACGAGACTATCACCGATTTTATTTAATTTAAATTTAATAATCTGTTATTAAGTTGGTCGAATGAGATATCCGAAATTTCGAATCAAGATGTAATAAACTATTTTTTTCTTCTGCTGTACTGTGTTGAAATGAGATTCAGATTGTATATATGACTTATGAGTGAAATCATTAAAAAAAACATTGTTAATCATTCAATCGGTAGTTGGTTTGAATTTTTCATTGAAAACATTTTGTTGTGGGGGTTCTACTTTTTATGTAGTTAATATATAAAATTTAATGCAATTTTAATTAACAAAAAATATTATTTGAATGATCTACGCTGAGAAGTGAATGATCGACAAAAGTTGACATTGCTTGTAACTACCTTACTTAATTTGGAATTTAATTTACTCATTAAAAATGTCAAGAAATAATTTTTTGTGTACAATATTGTATTGTACAAAAGAACATTTTTATTGCACATATGTGCAATATTGTATTGCACGTATGTGTATTGCATATTTTATTGTAATATGCAAGAAATGATGAAACGTATTAATAAAATGATGAAATAATTAATTGTATTAATTTTATATAATTAATACAATTTTATTAAAATTAAATTTTTATATATTCTTTGCATGGTTATGTAAAGAAATAGTTACAAACAAGGAATGTTAATTTACTTTGTTGTTTTCACCTAGTTGAACAGAATTTTCTTTGTAAACAACTGAAACGCCTGGTGTAAAATGATGTTAACATCAAATGATCAAAATATCATTTTTCTATCAAAAATGTTATAGAAGCATTTTCGCGTGTGTTAGGTACAGTTTCATCTTCCTAACGCATAGTTTTAAGCAAAACAACAATATGTGCAAAGATATTAGTACAAGAAGTGTGAAGTAACCCATAGACAACAAGGCAAGTTCACATCTTTAAACGCATTTTTTTTTGAAATTGCAAAAATGTTACTCAACACTTTTTTTATAAGGACCTTATTTAGGCCCTTCAATTATATTCATTATCCTCATCGTATCGTGACATTACACACATTGAATTTAGTGTTTAATAACCAAACCACTTTTCATTCATGAATGTCTAAAATTCTATTGGTTCTCGAAATCCCAGTATTGCAGAAATACATGACGTTAAAATTTTCAATTGTTTGCCGTGTACGTCGTGTCTTGACCACTATAGAGTTATACAAGAATCATTTGATACCAAATGCCTAAAAAAAACTTTTACACCTTATTTCTATTGTCTGCATTCAATGTTGACCATGATTTCTTTTTCGGGCATCAGGCTGATATTTTCCATAAGCTTGACATTCTGTCCAGGAACGAGCTTGAAGCGAAATTGGCGGAGCCATTGACAAACGAAAATGACTATTTCGGTGTTTGCAAACACTTGTCCTGGGCAAACTCTTTTGCCAGCAAAGCCGAATGGTTTGAAAGCGTAAGCATGACGACCTCGTGAATTGCTGGGATCAAAACGACCAGGGTCGAATCTGAAAGTTACAATTAACATGTTGTAATTGAAAGTTGGGTGGGAAAACGGCTAAAGACACTTACGCAGTTATTCCTTGAAATGCGTAAATTGTTAGACCAGTCTTATAGCATAAGGACATAAGGTTGCATATAATTTGCACTTTTGAACTTTTTGAGCAAGAATATGAAACGCAACTATGTATTGTAAATCTGAAATGTTTTTGTGATTTCTTTCTTGTTGCTTCGTTTCCTGGTTGATTCACTCGTTTGTTCACTTCCAAAACAATGGAAAAGATACTGATCTTTGGAAAAACGGCGTGAATACATTTATAAATTAGAATGATATTTCGGACAGCAGTGTAAATGAATTTTTAATTAACTTGAGGCTTGTCAACTAAAGTTAACAGGCTTTCTTTGCAAAACCTGTTCATTTTCCTTCTGTAAATATACAGTTGACAGGATTTTCTTTTAATCTTAAATTTGAAAATGCCAGAACTTTTTGCTCATTTTCTTGAAACTATGTTTCAGAGTCACGCTGTTATTCCACTATCTCCT
This sequence comes from Cryptops parisi, assembly GCA_034695005.1. Lineage (NCBI taxonomy): Eukaryota > Metazoa > Arthropoda > Chilopoda > Scolopendromorpha > Cryptopidae > Cryptops > Cryptops parisi. The sequence continues at coordinate 6,998 of JAQIWH010001049.1, read as the reverse complement.
CAATTAAGACATGATTAAGATAAGGCAGTTCTTATGAAGTCGCTGATGCCAGACTTTATAAAATTACTCGAAGCTTGATACAGGTAGGCCTCGATGTATGCGAAGAATATGCGTTCAGTCACTTGTACACTACCGCACAGAATCGCATAATAGCAAAATTGTCTCGCCAAACGAGCATGTGAGAAGATTTTGTTGCGCATTAGCAAATTCGCATGAACCGGTGACTGTAATAGTTTGTACAATACCAGACTTTTAACGCTAAAACCTTCAGAATAGTAAACAAACTAATATAATTTAAATTTTTTTTAATAAAAATATCACTTACTTTTCTGGCTCAGGGTAGATTTCCGGTTTCATGAACAACACACCAATAGCTTGATAGATGCAAATTCCTTCTGGTATAACGTAATTTCCAACTTTGGTGTTTTCATCAGCTTTACGAGCGGTATATTGGTATCTCATATAGAGACGAAGAGTTTCATCGATGGTTTGACGAAGATAACTTAACACCAACAAAATATGTCACAATGACTTCGTCAATTCCATTTATAACACAAAACAAAATAAAAAATAATTTAAAAACTACTCACCGAAGTTTGGGTACATCATCTAACGAAACGGGTCTATCGCCAAGTTCTTTGTCAAGTTCTTGGTACACTTTCTCTTGAATTTCAGGATTACGCGCCAGTTCGTAAAGCAGCCATGTCAACACTATTACAAAAGTTTTCTACATTAAATTAGCAGAAGTAATCCCATTTTTAGGTTCCCTTAAATTCCTCAGATTTGCTTTTACGGGGTTTTTTTGCGCGTTTTTTATATTCAATAATCATTTTACATTGTTACATTTACTAATTCTGTGATATTTCTAAGCCTCTTAATAATAGGGTAGGTACTTGTCTGTTCAGCGAGAAGCCGCTTGTAGCGCTAATGATTGGCATGGGGTTGTTTTGTTGTTTTTTTACATGTGAGTGGTGTCTGGTAAGGGGCCTGAGTTTCGCCCATGTGCTCAATTTTGTATCTTGGTTCTGTGGTTTGGGTATGGCCTAGGAACACTTTTTTTGTGTCATTAGTACGTACTTTTGAAATTATTTTTTTTTTGGGGTACTAACAATTGATTATACAAGCGATTTATTTTTGTTTCCAGATAATGAAATAGTTAACGAAGGTCAAAACTTAGAGCGCTTAGGTCATTGGAGGCTTACTGACTTGTGGCCGATATATGGGCCCTTCACCTTATATATACCAAATTAAAAAAAAAACAGAATAATTTATCATAAAATTGATGCGTTTTGTTTGTTTAATCTAACTTAAACTGAAAGCTTTACTCAAGCGCCACAAGCGGCGTCTCGGTGGACAGAAAAGTGTGAATAATAAATAGCTTGTTCAAAATTTCATCGAAACCGTGCAGATCTCAGTGCGAGATCTAACGTTAATAAAATAACTTTACGAAAGAAACATCGTGAACATTCGAAGTATCGTTACATTACTATCGTACGAAAGAAATATCGTACATCATTATTTTAAAACATTTAATTATCATAAATTATTTGTACTTGTTGCAGTGGTGGCGTAACCAGCACTTATGAAGATCGAAGAATCCGCTAAACATTCATCATCCGGTATCAAATCATCTTCGAGTAAAGTATCGATGAATAGTCGAGAATCATCGTCGACTTCGATTTTTCCCGATTTCTTTTGTTCCTTTCGTTCTTCTAAGATCATTTTCACGATGTCAGTCAGTTTGTCATTTTCTTAAAATGATAGGTAAATACAATAATTAATAATTAAAGTTTTGCTGTACAGTGATTAGTTTAACTTAACCGAAAAAGAAATTGTAAGATGAACTCGTGAATGTAAGAGATCGCGAATGTAGAGGAGCTATCAATGTGCAATTGTCTAATCGCGCATAAGCAATCTCACAAATAGGTTTACGAATACGAAAGTTTAAAAAATGTTCTGTTTATATTTAACCACAGGGTGTCATCACTGATATAGTTAAGTCCGGTGGAGTTTGAAGGTGAATAACCATAACTAACTCGGAAATGATAACGAACTTATCCGAGTTTTATAAAACATATATGACTTCAGTGCACCTTCACATGGGCGTCTCTGGTGGCACGAAAAATGGCTACTATTAGGTTGTCTAACCAAAGGTATGTGTCTGACTCACACTCCCCCTCCATTGTGAGCGAGTCTTTTGCTCAGTTGCTCAGATTCGCCATTTTAGAAAGCCACTAACTGCAGCGCCAATGTGGTTTTCACACGCACTACAAAATTTCACGTACACTTTTTTCAGTTTTCGGTTTCATTTCACCAAACATCACATTTGTCATGAAAAAGTAATGGATTTTCCAAAATTTTAAATATCATTCTAGATAACCTGTATAATGCCAAAAATTTTAAATTATAGTGTATATGAAAATCGTAATAAAAAGACTCACTCGCCTTAACATTTTTGTAAAGCTCACTGTCTGGTGGCGGTGGTGGCTCGAGATTCATGAACACCTTATTAAATAAAAGAAATAGCTACAAAATTTGCGCAATATTTAAAGAAATGGTAATTGGATGATAATTTTCATACGTATGTAATCATTGCTTGATATTCTAGAACATTCGCCTCATTATTGAAATAATCGCCGAACGAGGTTCGCGACAAGGCGGCTATGGATTGAAATGACATGGACTCGAGTAATGCCACGGGATCTTTAGGTCCTAATTTTTTCCATTTGATCATTGCTTCTTCCGCTACCTGTGACAAAATAAAATATCGGTATGAGAAATGACTTATTTAATCAAACTTAGTTTTCATAATAGAGTCACAACCTGAAGGAAGCAATTCGTATAGGATCGGCATGCTCTCATCATAAAGTGATTGTCGAAAATTTTTCTACGTCTCTTGATTTCATCCACAGGTTTGGTGAAATACGACTCGGGGCCAGACAGCATTTCCAACTGGTCAAATGCTTGTACTTATAAAAAGAAATGATAATTATTTAAGTGGATAAAATATCCAATTAAGCGTCCACCTAAAAATAAAACAAAAATTATAATCTTTACTTGGAACTTCGAAAAGATGGCGGATGTCTTTGAATAATTCTGGAGACGCAATGCTGACACTCAATTTTTCGTTCTCCCAAAAACTGGCTACTGGTCCGTATTTTTTGTGTAGCTCTTGTAGAAACAAACTCATGCTTCTGGCTTTTTCAATGTCCGGTTTGTTTCCTTTACTATAAACATCGGTATACAGATATTGCCATTGATTTATATATTCATAAAAGTACATTAAATATTACGAATAATCACAATAATCTTTACAACGTGATATACAGTAGTACTCTACTTTATGACACTTTGCAAATGTAATGATTATTAATCGAAGGGCGTAGTGTAAAAGAGTTTTAAGTAACATTTTTACAATTTTGAGGAAAACGCGTTTAAAAATCTGAACTTGCCTTGCTGTCTATGGGCTACTTCATACTCATTGCATTAATATCTTTGCAAATATTATTGTTTTGCTTAAAATTAAGCGTTAGGGAAATAGAATAGCACCTAACCCATTAGAAAAATGCTTGTAGGCCATTTTTGACAAAAAATTCTACTTATCACCCCTACTTATTTAGTTATGGTTATGTACGTATTTGTATGGGATCGAAATGGTTAGATCTCGTTGTGAAGTTCCTGTATATTTTAATTCAAATCAGCCTTCAAAAATTTATTTTAGACACTGCATCGATTCAAATATTTTAGGGGGAAAATCACACCTTCAGTTTTATTTTTTACTTGTAGGTCGTAGGTTACGATTCGAAACCCAAATATTGTCACCCAACGCAGATTTTATGAAATTTACCAACAGCTCTTCATCAAATGATAAAAATACTTTAATCAACAAATAACCCTTAAATAACTACATCGACAAAAGATAAACCGCCAAATTCTATGGGCCTTATCGCTTAAACTCAGTTTATATAAGATTTTAATCTATTGTATCCATCGTTTTTAAGCGTTCAAAATTTAGGCAACTGTACTATGGCGGCGTGACACGATAAACCAAAAACCAAATTTAAAATTGTTATAATTATATTCAAAACGCAATCTTTGTTTTGGCGCCCCTTTCAGCTGGTCACCTGAGGCAAGTGCTTCAGTTGCCTGTGCCTCAGTTGCCTCACCCTCGGCACGGCTCTCCTTGGAAGTATTGATATAAAAATGATTTGCCCTGCACCAAGTCGAACGCCTGGAAATTTTATTTTATTTTGTAATACAACATCCCATTGGGACCAACGAAAACATGTAATAAATGACAAAACAAGGTACATAAACAAGACAGATACAATGTTCAAATTGTTAACAGTATAAAACAAAACAATGAAACTTTAGGTGAATTAAAAAAACACGTGCTAAAACAAGTGGTGATATCATTTATGCTATCTGCCATTTATGCTAAATGCCATCTTAGAGAAGCAAAACATGTGAACGGCTCTCAACACGACAATATAACTTAATATCATCAGCATACATCAACACCTCAGTGTCACAAATGCACAATGGAAGATCATAAACATAGGCTAAAAAAGGTAATGGGCCAACCACAACAGAGCCTTGTGAAACACCAGAGGAAAAAGTAAAAGATGCTGACCTGTGTGATCCAATAGTGACATGACACTGCCTGTCACTGATGTAAAAGCTAATCAATATGATAAAAGGATCAGAAACCACTGGACTAACTAGTTTATCCAGCAGTGGTGCACGTGGAAAAGTGTCAAAAGCCTTGCTAAGATCGAAGTAAACCACATCAACTTGTGACGTCTGTTCATAAGCATCGAGTGCAGTCAAGCATGGTAATCAGATTTGTGGAGACAGAACGCCTAGGGAGAAAACCGTGTTGGAAGAAAGGCAAGCAGGGCTAAAGATGCTTGAGGAGGTAAGAGTGAAGAATGTTGTCAAGAATTTTGAAAATAGACGAAAAAACAGAAATAGGCTGATAGCTGGAAACCATGTTGGAAGCACCCCCTTTTTAAAAACTGACAAGAACATTTCCAAAAAGATGGGTAATCGCCAGAGTTAAGGCACAAGTTGAAGATATGCAGAAGAGGGCTAATGATGCCATTAGAAATCCCTTTGATGGTAAACGAGAGAATGTCTTAAATAGACAAAGAACGTTTGGAGATGATAAGTGAAATAACTGATAATATTTTTAAAAATAATTAAACCGTAGTTACTTTTTTTTGCAAGTACCGAAACTGTAATTATACTTTTGTGTTAAATGTTTTGTATAAAAAGTTCCTTTCTACGATCAATATTTATAACCAATAATCCTATGATCAAGAGTCTTTCTGACCAATCGTCTCTATGACGAAAAGTCTATGTCCAATAGTCCTATGACTATGACTAATAGTTCTATAACCAAAAGTCTCCAAACCCAAGTTTGTGATACAAAAATCCAGCTTTTCTGATGGAAATTTACAGACCAAATCCGGAAAAAGTACTCTTGCAATCAAGCAACGTGAAAGCTCAATTCAGACGAAAGACGGCACAAGTACTTGTTAGTTTTACGACTTTTATTAAGTTTACTTTTTTTCGCGCGGCCATTGCGACCAAACTATGCAAGTCATAGCGTAAAATATTATATCATAAAAATATATTCAATTGAGCTTTTATGTTGTAGTTTCACATTTGGTCTAACATAAATGGTTAATGAGAAATCGTTATTTGAAAATTGGTGCAAGTTTTTATTTTGGCCCACCCGGTATAAACAATGTAAAACTTACATTGGATCAGAAGCCGTTAATCCTGGAATGCCTAAGTCATTGGAAGGTTTTTGCGAATTATCCTTAAAAACAAAAAAAACAAACATTATACCAAATATATCCTTTATTTATACTTTATCAAAAGTTCATCACTCATCAAATTAATAATTTGTTTTTACTATTTTGTATATTAATGGTTAATTTTATAAGAACCTACTGGCAGTGATGGGCAACAAATACTTTAACAATAATTCAACTATAACTGCCAACTAATACTAAATAAAGTACTTTTAACTACTAGCTGACTACAATTTTGTAAAATTAATTACAATCACTTTTCTAACTACTCTAAAGTAATTAAGTAATTGTAACTACTTTTCTCAACTACTTCTCCACTGTGGTCTGCGGCAACTGGCTAGCATAAAAAGTTGACATTTTAATTATATCTTTTAATAGTTATTTTATAAATTGTTTCAATTTGGCGGATTAGTTTCACAAAGCATGGAGGAATGCACGCAAAATAACCAATTTTTTCAAACACTTTGTCTGAAATCTTACATCTTCTTGGTGTAAGCTTTTGACCTGCCATACTAATAAAAACACTCCGGCACTGCAAATTTCTGAAAATTTACGGTAGTTATTTATCAAGATTAATGGCACAGTAGTAGTTAATCACCATGTAAAGTAATTAAACAAGGTAGTTGTAATTACTTTACATAAAGTAGTTTTAACTACCCACTAATAAGTAGCTTAACTAGTAGTGTAACTACTAGTAGTTCAACTGATGCTCATCACTGCCTAATGGTCCTTAGTTGAGCGAAATGAGTATAAATAAAAAATAAAATAATGTGAACGTTCATCGTCATATCATTGATTGTAAATGTACATTTCGATCAAGTGGGTTACCGTTATCTCGTAGTATTATCATTATACAAAGTATAAGAAATAATACTATGGATGTTTTACACCTGTTTCGAGAACTCAATCATTATCGTTTTTCACTATAACAATATATTGCTGAAACGAGTAGCAGGTATCAGGTTAATCACTTTAACCCATTAACTTACTGAATATATATATTTTTTTATATTTTTAAGACATTGCTCAATGAAAAAAATCTTCTGATTTCAACTGAATTGTTGCATGCTTTCAAGTTAAAGTGAAACTAAGTCTAGAGTTGTAGATAACGTCTATGTGCAAATTGCAGCTACAGTTCTGAAACAGTATACTGTAGGCTACTAGCAACTTGTTTAA
>JAQIWH010001048.1:0-36260 GCA_034695005.1 Cryptops parisi | reverse complement strand
ATCAGCGATTTAATGGTTGTATTGTTCAAATGAGACCATTTTGATATAAAAACAATCGAAATATTTTTAAAAAGTCTTATGGTTGAATTATGGCCTTTAATGGGTTAAAAACATTATTGTAGATATAAAGCGAGACAAGTTATGTATATTTCATTAACTTTATCTTTTTATTATTTTTAGTTTCATAGTGTCTCATGCATAGAGGGAAATTTGAATTCTTGTATAATAGCTACATGAAGTAAGGATTGTAATTTTCATAAATAACAGTTCATTTTTAAAAAATAAATAATGGAACATTTCAAATCAGTATATTAAAATAAGCTTTAGTAAGAATAGTTTTTTAAATAACCAACCTCGATACAATTTAGGATATAAAATGTGTTTGTTGTTTAGACTTCTTAATTTGATAATTGATGCTGTGTGATTATATCTTTGAAGACATGAAGATCATTGCTGCTTTTGTTTCTTGTGTCTGTATATTGTCTGTTGGATGCTGCATTTTTTAATAAAACAAAACCAACATATACTGTATAAACAACTTACCCAATCTTTTATTTCACTTAATGTTTGTGTTATTTTAGTATAAATTTAAAGAAAAATTATAATTAAGTTATGAACTACATGTTTGAAAAACAAATAAGTTTATTTTATGTGATCAACAAAAACATTCGAATAAATTTTTTGTAATTTTATTTTTTGTTCAAGTTTTGCAACAGAATCATTAAACTTTGGTCATGGTTAATAGCATAAAATCATTCATGGAAATCATGAAATTTCAGTTCGAAGAACCCTGGGCATGTTCATCAAGCTTGAATTACAGTGGCAACCTATATAATTCAAACTAATTAATAATTATAAACTTTTTGTAGGTTGCAGATTAGGTGTTCATACTACTGTATGACTGGATACTAAGCTCATGACCATGTTGTTTTAGCGAGAAAATAGATCATTATAATAGAAACCTATTAACTCAGTAAGAAACTGCTTTATATTCATAAATAACTAGACTTGTTTAAAATATATAGAGCCATTCATTTATGTACTTTCACTCGTTTCTTATTTGTCTGTTCACTCGGCTGACTAAGAAGGTACTCTACTCAAGTTTCCGTTTCCTTCACTTAATCGACATCTGATGTTGAGAAACAATTTGGAATACTAGGGAGTTCAGATTATCGTGGGTTTAAATTATAGGTTGCTGAGTTTTGAACCTCTATAAGCATAGCTGTTGTATATTTTCTTTGTCTTGTTGGTATATTTACCATTAAAACCACTGATTGTTTCTATTCTTAGAAATAAATGACAAAAAAAAGTTGTTGCAAGATTGGTTATTTATTTTTCCAAAGAAGCATCGTCATCTAGGTTACATTGCTTCTTTGGTAAAAAGTGAAAAATTGTTTTTTTCTGGGGTGGTGGGGTGATACCATAAAATTGTATTATGGGGTGCATTCTAATGACAATGAGAATGTTTGTCTACTTCAAACCATGTCAATTGTGCATTTTATCTTCCGTGGACGTGTTTTATTGGATATGCATCATGATATGAACCATTGAATTATTCACACTTATGTGTAGTGAAATGTATATATTTTTATCTGGCATGGGTTGCTTTCCAAGAATCTACATAACGGTTAAACATGTGAGATTGGGTGTGCTAATTAATCATGCATCATGAAATAGTTTGGTTTTTTATACTCAAACATGAAACATAAGATTAGGATGTAGGCCCCGAGTTCTACAGTGCACCGAATGGTAGACAACAATCCATTCATTTAACTTCCAAGAAGTGCAGAAAACACTAACATCCAAAGAAAACAATTTTACAGCCACTATGTTCTGTTTGTTTTGTTAATAAAGTCATCACAATATCAAAAAAAATAGCATAGGTTTGGAATTCCTAAATATACAATTCATAATGCACAATTCCATTTTACATTATGCCACTACAGAACCTAAGCCTGTAGCCAAAAAAAATTTCGGGGGGGAAGCACTTAAATCATGAAACTTGGTGAAAACAACATGATTTTTTAACATAGTGTTACATTCCAAAAAATTTCGGGGGTCCCTGGGCAGCACCCCTGGCTATGACCTTGGAAAATAGAAAAAAAAAAACTGGTATGCATCTGTAGGGTGTAGAGTACCTGGCATTGATTCAATCAACAATGCTACGTATTTGAGTTAACGGACTTAAGTTAACCGACTTCAATTAGCGGAAAATGTAACAGAAGTTAATGAGTCCGTTAACGTTTTTTCAAGTTAACTTAAAAGTTAAATCGTTAATCAATTTTTTAACTTCAGTTAATTAACGATTAACGGATTAAAAGACTTGTGCCCAGCTATGTGAAAAACGTTGTATGAACCACATTTTACTCTATAAAGTACTTAATTTCTTAAAAATTCTCAGTTCCAATCTTACCTAATGGACGAAAATAGCTCATGAATTACCATGCACTGTACACAGTTCACTTACTTTCATCACAGTAGCATAATTCTTCAAGTTCTTAAAGTTTCTTATTTCTTTTTTTAAATTTTAAGTATTTTTTCTTTTTCTCTTACAGTACTTTGGGGAGCATAGTTTATTATTATTAGTTAACTGTTTTAAAAAATCGAAACTTCGATGTTTGAGAAAAAATTGCTTACTGAGGTACAATCACTACAAAAGTTATCAGGTAACCATCAGAGTCTCCACTGCTTCACTGAACAGTAGCCTACTCGTTGTGGAAGTTTCTGTTGTTGTGCGATGAAAACTGTACACATGAGACTGCAAGTTGTGTAAAAATTTGCTGAAGGAGTAACTTTTTATAAGGTGTTTAACTATAATTTCATGTAGTATAAACATCGTTTCTCATTGATTGATCACTGTTATTGTCTTCCAAGTTTAATAGCCTCTGCACCCATTTCATTAGGTAAATGTATATTCTACATTTGCACTAAAAAGATCAAAGTGAGTTTTCTTCTCGAATTAGTATGATTTGTTCAATTGAGGAGGAAATAAGAGTAGTGATCTTGTGAATGCATGTTCAGTCTCGCGTAGTCCAAAAACCACAAGTCGAAGAATGGTAGACTGTGTTATGCAAAATGAGGCGTCAAACTAGCACTGTATAGCCATTGATTCCTTGTGTAAATTTAAACCAGTGGCAACGCGTGGAATGCAATAAAATCGTCACCAGTGGTTCCATATTCAAAACCTAAGCACTTAGGATTGTAAAAGCAAGATAAACACATCGTCTAAATCAAAGCCATCCCACAGAAAGGTTAAATAAATCCTATCTTTAAGAGTAGCCATGTGGTCTGGGGTGCATAAAGGCGGAGAACATCTAGTAACCACCAATGTTCTATTGGTTGGTTTGTCATGCTATAAATGTCTCAAGTAGTTAGCTGTCAATATTTTTTGTCCCAAGAACATTCTTCGCCACAAGGAAAAGTTAGTTTGGTTTTACATTCTGCTACATGTAGGTTGAGTAAACTTCACATCTGTTGTTGACATAACAGAGGCAGGCCTGTTTCTAGGATTTGTTTGTGGCACAATTTTTGTGTGCGCAAATCATGTTTGGCGATAAAGAAACCCAGAGCATTCTCATTAATTATCTCATTTTAATAGTGTTGTTGCTGATATTGTGGGTTTTGTATATTGGGGTAAGTGATCTTGCTTTTCGTGTATCTGAAATTCATAATACAAGAAGTCCATGGTTTATGCAACAGTTACATTCTGCGAGAACCCAGCACACAAAAATTCCCATGAAGTGGGGGAAAATGCAGCAGATAATCCATTTTACACTCATCCACAAAATCGCATGACAGAAAATTTCTCGCATACAACCAGCATCTGAGAGTATGCTGTCTGCAAAAGATGCTCTGCATTGCACACTAACGAAATAGCACAGAAGGTACTGTACTCACATAAAACGAGGACTTCCTGTAATAAATTTACACGATGTCAATAGACATACTTTATCACAAGAGTTAAATACTGAAGTAGGGCAACCGGTGTGACTGTAATAGTGTAATGTAATTGAAATACTTTTTTTTTAATTACCGTACTATTATATTTTGTGTGCTTATAATTTTATTTACGTTTTTTAGCATGGATTTGCAGTATCGTAATTCTTCACTGTAGACATCCAATTTTTTCAATTGCATTAGTTAGGTAAGGAATTTCACTTTTATTTCTGTATTTAGGTCTACATAATAACATTTAGAGGTTTTGTTCGTCTGAACGAATAATGTGTAGAATGGATGAACTTGAGCACATCTGATTCAGTAATGCGTAGTAATACAGTATAGCACATATTAAGCAATGGCTAATCTGGATGAACTTCAGTAATCTGGTTTGCTAAATCATCAGCCATAAATTTATGTTCCTTAAAGTTAATCATAAAAAATGCTAAGTATGTTTAGGTATGTGTGACATGATATAAGCTTACAACCATGGTCTGGAAAACATTATTTTCTGAAAGCATACATGGAAGCAGTTTTTGTTTACATGATAATTAGTATACATGATTACCAAGATCTGTGCGTGCGTCTCTCCAGAATGCTTTTTGTGTTTACACTCACTTTATTTGGTGAACCCAGTGGGTGAACCCCATTCACGGGGTTCACCATAACAATGTGAATGATGAACCAAAAACAAAGACGAGTATAGATAAAAGATCTCAAATCAAAGAGCATCAAAATATTCCTGGAATTCGTTCTGTCATTATTATTATTATTGATGATTGATTAGTTCTGGTTATGGAGGTTGCACTGTATTTAGGAAATTGACTAATTCTGGAAATCTTTAGTTTCGCACCAAATGTGTAGAAAAGCTGTTTCATGGAGATGGTTTATGGCTTATTTTAATATTTTTGAGGGGTGAAAGCTTTCAATCACAAGCTGATCTGCAAAAGCTTTCAGAATAATCACTTCACTTCCTAACGACTCATGTCGCCAGCAACATTTCACCCATGACTTATGTGTAATCCCAGTTGATAGTGAAACGCAAGGAAGTAGAGAGAGAACTACTACAGCAAAGCTTTTACAGATTAGCCTAGTTGCCTTTCAATGTACAGAATTATTTGATGGTGCATAATGATGCACTGTGTTGTGAGTGTGAACAATTACAACCCAAAATGAATGGCTATCTTTGTTTACATTCACTTTTATAATATGATTCATGGAGGTTTGTTTCAGATTTGCACATCAGTTTGCTAGGGATCCTGAACATGCTTTAAGTGAGTGGTTGTTGTATTGAACACTAATTGTTAAAGTTGTAGAGAATTATAACCAGATTATAATCTGGGAGAGGGATGTTCAAGCTTGAGTCTGGTCGGAATGCACATTGCATGTGTAGTAATGGTTATTTCAGATGTGGTTAAATTTCAACATTAATCATCATTGTTAATAGTGGAAACAGTAACTAATTGGATGTGTATTTGATGTTGGAATTAAACTACATCGAATAGCAATTAGTGGGCATGCTCTGGAGCTTTGAAATACTGCCCCCTTTTCTCCTCCTTGAAGACTGATGATTTGTTATAAAAGGCTAAAGATTAAATTTATAAACCACTAAAGAATGAATTGTTTCTATTGCCAGATTAAGGGTGCTTAAGTGTACAATACAATCGTCTGGACTTGCATTAGTTATTGTTTCTTTGTCTGTATAGCGTTTTCATGTCTATATTTATATATAGGTAGGTAAAGCGGAGGGGGGGGGGAGGTGAGGCACACCACTGCACTGTTTACACTACACAGTATTTTGCTGTGTACAGTATATGCATTTGATATTAAAACTGAATCTTGTTTGCAAACTTGATCATCTGTTGTTTCTATAATCAAGGCTTTTATTAGGAATTGTAGTACCGTAAGTAGACACTGCAATAAACCAGATGGCTAATAAAACTACACTTATTAGGGAGTCTATGACTGCTCCTTAGTATATGACAGGGACAGCAATTTACTTTTGCATTGTTCAAACAAATGCAGATATTGCATTTGGTTCTTCTCGATATTCTTTCTGAAGGAGCCGACACAAGCATATCCATCATAGTGAATGACAAATCTTGTTTGATATATAATTGCTTTATTGCAAATGACTGACGAGTCTCATCACTTCTCAAGTGTAGAATTGCACTACAATACAGTTGGACCTTGAAAGAGGACATCAGGGACATCTTTCTGTAATTAGGCTAATTGTCATAAAGACTTTGATGAAGAAAGAAAAGTAAAGGTTAATGTAGGCCTAGATTAGAATCAGTACACTTAAAGACCGATTCAAACAAACTGGACTACTTCATGATACTACTTTGGCACCACTGCAATAATGCCAAATTTTTCTGCACATCCTTGCATGTGCAATATGACATTCATGTGGTGTTTATGTAATTTTTATGTAACGTGGTGGAATAACCATGCCTTTGTTTTTACTACAGCCTTTCTGTGGTGCTAGACATTGTGCTGGAATGCAATGATTTCCCGCTGACAGCAGCAAGAAATTTTGATTTCATTCATGACATTAAGTTATGTCGTAAAAGAAATGGTTGTACAAGGCGAGTTATTAGCATATGAATTTACATATATATGGAAATCTTATCTAAATATAGTATAGCTGGTCAGTGGCATGTGAATTGGTTGGCACTGACACATCATTCACAAACTTCTCAAGCTTTGGCTTGTTGTTGGGATGGATGAAGATGAAAGCTAAAGAGAGGATGTGTCCTGCCACTTCATTGGTGTTTTGGGTCATATTTTTTTTCTGGATATGTTTATTGGGCTAAAAACATTTCACAACTGTCAGAAGCATGACTATATAAACTCTGTGGAGGAGTAGGTGCCAACTTGAATGCCACACGAGCAAAGTTGAAAACTGATCCAATTAGTTAGGAAGGTTCCTACCAAGCACATTCTGCAAAGATGTTCGGTATGGATCCAACGTCGCAGCTAATGATCGTGAACTATGGAATACTCATAGTTCTTCTCTTAATTCTTTGGTTTTTGTACATTGGGGTGAGTAGTGATTATCTTTTTCGTGTGGTGGGTGATAATTGTTCCAAATAATGCAATGGATTGTATTGTTTCCAAAGTTATGAATGCCCCACAGTTATGGGTGTAAGACATCAAAACCAAGGGTTGTCTATGATATGGTAAATCAAGTATGTCTAATAACACAGAAATTGTATACACTATTGTTATGCAATAATTGGACGACAACATCAATTTCTGTTATATTTGCTAGAAATATTACAACATTGCTAACAAACATTTTTTATGAATTAATGTTATGATTAAACTAAGTTATTACCAGAAAAATGAGAAAAAAATATTTTCACTTAATTTTCCACATTTAGCTTTTCAATTTCACTTAATTTTCCCATCAAAATTAAAAACAAAATTTGATTGGTCTAGTTATTAGGTCAGTCCTATCATAGTACGATATATTGCATATGTTCTGGTAGTTTACAAATATTTCTACAAATACTTTCTAATAAAGTTTAATACAAATACTTTTTATACTACTCAGAAATACCAGAATGTAATGTGATTCAGCAAGTTGAGTGGTAATCATGATACAAAATAGCAAATACTTCACAATATTACTACTGTATAACTGATATAAAAAGACTTGGTCACGATTGATAATGATTGGACGATTGTACTAATTTAGGTTAGGTTTATGATACAGTATACCATGAACTTAAAAAAAAAATAGTAATAAAAAAAACATTGAAAAATGAAAGCTTGAAACAGCTGAACTTCATATTTTAGTTTACAAGGAAGTGTTGTGTGAGGTATTCCTGTACTTTACTATTAGTTTGTTTTCTGACCTCAATTTTAGAATCTTGATGGTACATAAAGCTGGTTATTGAACACCAGCTAAGGTTACACAATCTAATAGGTATGGTACATATGCTTAAAATTGTAAGCTTACATAGAAAATTATATGGATTGATATTGATGAAACATCCCACGAGCAAACTTCTAATAGTTATTAATTTTTTTTATACATTACAATGTTTTTAACATGATTGTTATTTAAAATACTTTAATCTGGTTAGTACAGTACTGTACATCATTCTCGGAATAAAAAACAAAAAAACAAGTGGGTTCTTGTATTTTCTGTGAATGATGGAAAGGTTATGATACAGCATAATGAATTTGTCATGAAATACTACAACGTTTTCTGGATGTTACGACGATTCTAATTTGTTTTATGTTATTTAATAGTTTGTTTAAATTGTGTATTCATTATGGAAGATTGATTAAAAGTTGCAGTGAACTCACCGAAAAAAAAATACGAGAAAAACAAGTTGTCAGCAGTTTAAAAATTGTGTTGCTTGGGTGATGCTGATTAATATAGCCCATCCATATTTAGTTAAGTAAACACGGAACAGTTGCTACTGATCCCAACTGTCCAACCAAACTCCCACTCATTAATAAAGACTTCATGATTGGTTCCCCTTGGGATTCATGACCTCTTCAGTCAGCTCTTGTGTTCTTAACTTTGACCCCTTTCTTAAAATAATGAAAAGTTGTGAAAACAAGTCGATTTGGTTTTATTGATGCCCAATGAAACAGTTCATCACTCATTCCAAATTCTTCTCAGCCAGTGCTACGAATGGCTTTATTCGAAAAAGAAACGCAGATAATGGTAGTGAATTACACAGTATTGATCGTACTGTTAATAATTTTGTGGCTTTTGTACATGGGAGTGAGTACAATTTTTTATTTTACCAGTATAATTATATTATATAAGCAAATCTGTTTTAAGTTTCTTTAGCTTAGTTTCAGTTGTTTGAATGGAATCTTTGTACATACATTTGTTGAACAATGTATGTACAAAGAAATCATAAAAAATCATACACAAGAAAGTTTGACATTTCAGATGTTCAAGTTTTTTTTACCATTCTTATTTTTTACGATCGTCTTAAACCATACCGAACTAAGTATAAAAAAAATTAATTTGAGAAAACGATGATTTTGCAGGGTTGCATGGCATTCTGATTGGGTTGTTGGTTACATACTCTGTAACTCTCTCTGATTAGTTCAGCGATATAATTTTTAGTCTATGCCTACTTGTAGATTATGACCTCATATCATGCATCTCAGAAACTGTAAAAAAGTGAGGTTTATTATGGTGTAACACGATCAAATTGGTTTTATTACTATGTTGTTTTCACTTTATTTATTTTTTACTTTGTACTGTTTTGACTCGAACAGAACTTTCTAATGTTTCTGTAATGTGGGTATCAATCTGTCAGTTACACTGTTTGACATCTGCATTCCACTTATGTCTTAGAAACTTCTTTCATGCAAAAAATCACAGTGGCAAAATTTGGAAAAGCTCTTGATGAAAGGTTATAGCAGAACCCAGATATAGGAAATGGCGTTTACCAACATGTCTTGTCTTTTTACCCATCAATATAAATAAAACATAACTCTTAGTAAATCCTTTAGGCTAGGGTTCACTAAGGGTAATAGCTTACAGTATACCATTGAGTCATTAGACTAATAAGAGAAGTCTGCAGATTGAGATTGTTCATAATTTCTAAGGGTTATCGACAAAGAATGTCTAATAGTAATAAATATAAAAAAATAATAAAGATTAATATATAAATTGGTAATGAGTACCACACTGATGTTGTTATGCCACTGGGGATAATAGGCAAGAACTGGTTAAAATTGATAAAACAGGCATGTACCAAGACATAACTAACCCTTGTCAAGTGTTTGGGGTTCTACCAATTTTTGGTCCATTGTTTCAGAAATCTATGAAATCAAGGGTTATACTTGAAATACTGCAAAAGTCTTTTAGCAAACGTCTGGACAGAATTGGTTACCATTTAACGTAAATATGTAAACCAACAACAAAAAGGGAGGATATTGTTTTTCATAAAGTTGGAAGATGGATTTCTGTGTTTGCAGTGTTCTATTTTAGAACAATAGAAACTGGAAACTGCATCTGTCAAAGAAATGTTGCCACAGAGCCAACTCATGGAAGCATTATTCAAAGAACTGAAAAGAACTTCATGTGGTACAAACAGCTGGAAAATGCAGTCAAAGATGTGAAAGACAAACCACAGTGTTGTCTTTCGTACCAGTCCCCATGATAATATTCTGAACATTCCTTTAATTTGCTTTATAGATGTAAGATGATCTGCCTGAACAGGAAATCAGTAAGTATAAAGGAATGTGGATGTCCCTCATTACCCCCCATGTTATAAGAAAATATTTCCCAGTGTTGTGGTGGCGATCAAGGCCCTGCCATATGTTTTCCGAAATGCCCTTGACAGCACGAAATGTCATTGTTCCCTTTTTACCAAGAATTTTAATAGATATCCAAATTACTTGTGGTGACAATTAAGGGAATGCTCATGGTACATTAGTCTTCTCTCATTATCCCCGTGTTGTGTGAAAAGTGTTTTTGGTTTCCTTGTTTCTTGCAGTGCAAGATTTTTTGGCATGAAATGTTCACAGGTCATTGGAATGGTAACCTCTAATTCACTTTGTATCGAATTTATGTGTTTTATTTAAACATTCACGAATCTCAGTTTTCAACAAATCCGTAAATCAGTGTTTTAATGGTTTATGGCATGCAAGGGTAATTTTCCATTTGCGTCTGCTGATGGATAGTTTCTGGTAATTTGACTTTACGTTAAAATGTTTTCATCTTGTTCTGTGTTCATGTTTATATTGCTCTATATATCACCTTTGTGGTTTTGAAGGATAAGATTGCCATTAAAGATGGCCTTTCTTTGAAACTTTCAGAAATGTTTTTTGTTTTTTTTAATTGAAGCAGCCACTACCAAAAAGTACACATGCACTAGCATGTCCATTGAATGGTTTAGAATCTCAGGTTTCTTTAAGAAGATTTTTTTAAACTCTTAAAGTTGGCGTCACATCAGCTTCTATATTGAGCTCAAGTTTATGTGCGCTCTTCAAATCGTTATCATTTTTTTTCTTCATGATAACTGCCTACCTATGGCTAAATATCAAAACATGGGAGTTGATGAGAATGGCAAAAAATTTCCGCCAATCCCCTGCTCTGTATTATGCAATTGCCAAACTGAACTGAATTAAACTTTCTTCTGTACAATTTCAATTTATGGATGCAGAAGGAGGGGGAGGCTACAGATGAAGATTCCTAAAGTGTGGTAAGAGCTGATTTTAGACGGCAAAGATTATTTTATAGTGGAAATGTTGTTATGATTATGGATAATGTCATCAATCGGCTATTGTTATCAAAATCATTTGTTATAAAAACAGCATTTACTGTATTGGTATGCTTAATATTATCAGCCTGTTATTGTTATCAAAAATGCGCCAGTCTCTAAGTGATCATAATAACCGAATCCACTGTATAATTGATGGTACGTACAGGGATTGCAGGCATTCTGTTTGCGGCTTAGTTTTGTTCCAAGAGAGGTTGTTTGTTTATACGTTTTGTTCATTATGTAAGATGGTTGTTGTATATATTAATAGTTATTTTAAAGCATTAAAACGATGTACTAATCAAGGAATGGTTTATACATTGGTTATCATAATTGATACATTGTTAAATAGGAAAATAAAAAAGAAAGCTAACCAAGAATTAACATTCGCAAACCAAGATTTGCTTTGACAGAGTCGTGCAAGATTGCTTGCACTGTTCTTTCTAATTTAATAATTGACCAAAAAATGATGTCTATCAATCACATCCATACTACTTCTTCATGTTTAACCCTTTTGTTCAGTTCAGTCTAGCATAAATTATTTAGAACAAAAATTTGCTTATTTGATATAAGTTTAATGTTTGAAACGTCATAGATCAAATTCGTACAGCACAATTTTGGGACATCCATCAAAGAAACTAGGGTTTGGACCAGTATCTTTTTGTTGTTATTATTATTATTATTATTAAGGATTTATAATGTACTTGAGTGTATGTGATTGAATCATTTTCATGGCCCTTTTGGTTCACACGTTCTTTGGTCCTCAATGATGTAACCAAGGGGCAAAAAACCAGCAATCAAAGCAAAAAAAGTAGCGATTGCCTAAAGGGATTTAATTAAGCTTGGAGACCAAATTCATGGGGGAGGGGGACAAGTGTGGGAACTATTCCAAGAGCTAACGTTCTGCAAATGAATGTTAGTGAAGATTTAAAAAGAAACTGAAGCGTTGATGTATGTATTTATAAAATGATGGATTCTACACTTTATGAACATTAGCATGCAATGCCACACTGAAAATTAATAATGAAGTTCGCAAAACAGAAAGGAAATTGTCAAATGCAAATTGTTTACTTAAGTTACAAATGGGTTTAACTCCCAAGAGACTATTGACTTGCTAGTGAGATTGGATGGGTTCTCTGTTTTTTATTGACATGAATGTAACTTGATGAGTTAATGACTACTAGCTCTTTACAGAATGAAAATATCTCGCATTTTGAGATTAGATCACATATGTAAAAATTTTATTACACTGTTGAGATTAGGTGCTTGGTACTGGTGAC
This sequence comes from Cryptops parisi, assembly GCA_034695005.1. Taxonomy (NCBI): domain Eukaryota; kingdom Metazoa; phylum Arthropoda; class Chilopoda; order Scolopendromorpha; family Cryptopidae; genus Cryptops; species Cryptops parisi. The sequence continues at coordinate 23,797 of JAQIWH010001048.1, read as the reverse complement.
CAGTTTCTTGTTACTGACATGAGCACAATTATTTTGTTGAGTATATCTTATTACTATTTATACACTTTTATTTTGTTCATCAGAGCATCATTCTTGAACAAGTACAAATCAACAGAAATAATTCATACAAAGGGCACTACTGTGTGAATTATTTCTGTTGATTTGTACTTGTTGATTGGTAGGCCTAACTGAATGCCTTCTGGGCTCTTACACAGTTACTCCTTAATTAAAAATGTCATGCATCATATGGATGTCTGTACATAATCTTAATATTTGTTATAATTAAATCTCATTCCATGTTTTTTTCCGCTCAGCGTTTTATCTTGTAGATGTAGAGAATAACAATACAAAATGATGCATTCTACACTTTACATTAGCATGCAGCATAGATCAACAAACTGATACAGAATTATACAAAATAAATACAAAATTTATAATGAGAATTGTTCACTTAAATTACAAGTCTTTTTGTTTGTACCGAGAAATTATTGAATTGCCAGTGAACTTGGGTTCTTAGTACTACAATACCCCTGTAGTGTATTGACATGAGCTACTGATGACTAATGATTTAAGACCGTTTATGCAATTAAAAATGTCATGCTTCATATTACCATGTCTGGACATAATTTTTTTCTTGATAGTTGTGTTTCATGTTGTTTCCTCACTAAATGCTGAACATTTTATTACATTGTGAAGATTGCGTTCTTGGTATTGCCATGAGTTCACTGATTAGTAATGACTTGCGACTGTTTATACAATTAAAATGTCATGTTTCATATTAAGTTGTCTGAACTTAATCTTAATTTTGTTTTCTTTTGAACATTTCAAGAAAACAAAAGTTGCAATCTATGTTGTTTCATGAGTCATGACTAAATGCTAAACTTGTCACATTGTAGAGAATACATATATCCAGTTGTATTAACATTTTGCTTGTAAATATTTCACAAAAACATCAGTAGCTGTATTTGACGAGGTGATTGAATCTTTAATGTTTTGAAAATTATTTGTTGTTGAAAGAAGTGCACCATAAAAAAATTAATAACATGACACCATGGATGAAAGTAAAAAAAAAAATAAACCGCCATGACTAGCACTGTATAATTATGTGTAACAAAAAGTTGCATCTCTTTTTGGAAAGACGACTTGGCAAAACAGCTCTCATATATTATGAATCATTTCAGTGTTGACTTTAAAATTTTACTTTTCGCAATATTTTTTTTTATCTGGAAAACCTAAATGAGATTCTGCAAGGAAGTGCACGTACAATAATTTGGTCTAACATCTGTCACTTTTAACATATGAACAATGTGCTGTTTTTGTATTTATTGTCGTAAACTATAAAACTTGTATAGTAATATTTATATTTTTTTACAGATATAAAATGTTATCGTAAAAATGAATCATGAATTCACCACAATGGAGAAGAGGACAATCAATAGCGTGTTCATCGTGCGGTCAAACTCATCGTACTGCAGAACCTCACATATATGATTATATTCAAGATGTATGTTTCCATATTCTACACAAATATGCTGATGGTTTCCGGTGATTGTGGTACATGTATAAACCTGTATTTGTTTGAATGTTTCAGGTAGATGAAGATTTAGTATGCCAGATTTGCTTGCAACCGCTTGTAGCTCCAACAGACACGAAATGTGGTCATACTTTTTGTTACGTTTGTCTCAGCAATTACTTGTTGATTCAGCCATTATGTCCTTTGGATCGTACATACCTCACACTCGATGATTGTCAGTCTGCTAGTCTTATGGTTAAAAGGTATTGTAGACATTTAATTTATTCTGCAATTCATTTTTTTTTTAAAGAAAACATTGTTAATATCATGATCAGTGGCAGATTTAGAACTAACTTCTGGGGGGGGGGAAGACTTCACCTGAAATTGTTTGACATCTAACGATTATATTATTTTCATGGAAAATTAAGCTTCAAATGAGTGTTTAGACCCCCGAAATGCACAATTTAGCCATTTTTGCCTCCTTTTTTTTCATGAAAACATCCATACAGCATTACAAACGTCAATGAACTGAAAATGTTTGGGAGGGGGTTAAATTCCTAACCCTCCCCCAAATAAATCCACCAGTGATCATGATAAAAATTGCGCAAACGAAACAGTGCAAAACTAGGGGATTACTGTATCGACCTTGTCGTTAAAGATTGAAATGCCAATGAAGTTATCAAATGAAAGTATGATTTGGTCAATCAACTTATTCTTGGTTGGTCACTTGTTTTTCCAGGTTGCTTGATAAATTAATTGTAAAATGTCCAAATACACCGCTTTGCACAACGGTACTTGCTAGAGGCGAATTAGAGGATCATTTGAAGCACAGGTACCTTTTATCAATCATTGAGCGGTTTAATATATTTTGCATCAAACCGACTTACAAAAAATTTGTCATTTGTTTTGCAGGTGTAGCAGTTCCTCGGAAACAACACAAAGCATTTCTCATGGAGTTCATAAAAACGGTGATAGGTCTTACAAACATCCGTCCAGTTGCATTTCTCTTTTGAAACCTGATGGTAAGCTTTTGTTGATGTCTTGTCTGTGACGATAAAGGCAGTTATACTGCTGATCGCCATTTGGTGTTGTTAGTGATAGAGTAAAGACTTTACAATTTAATGTAGTATTTTGTTTTTATTTTAGGTGAGCCACAATCATTTGTTGCTGAAGGTGAACTATCCAAAATTGAAATTAGAGGAATTGGATCAAGTTTAGGAGTTCGCATTGTTGGTGGCTGTGATTCTCCTTTGGTGAGTGTTAATTTTGTGTATCATAGTTTTTTAGCTTCATGAATGGCTCACATAGACTACAAATAAAGTTAACCGATGCATACTAGAAGAGTGTGAATAGCTCTCGCCTGAATGAGAAATTAAGTACCCACAACCTTAACACCGTTGGGACTGGACTAGTTAAAAATACTTTCAATTGTGAAGGTGAAATTTATTTTTAACTTCAAGTGCTTTCCTTAATGACCCAACATTGCGGAGTTTTGTTTATAACAGCAGCGCAATAATTGTTAGTTTAGATTAGATGTACACTAATTTGGGATGGCTTTCCATTAACGCTTTGATAAAATTTTGCGTGATGTTTCACAACCCACTTTGTTCATTATGATGTGTCTTTTTCTGTTTAGCAGTTGCATGTGTTGCACTAAATGTGAAGACACATTCACAAGCGATAAACATGAAATAAATGTTGTAGCAATAGTAATCGATTATTTCGAAAGTAGTTTAACCCCAATTACCTTCAAAATATTATTCTAATCGGTCATTATATTGTTTCTTAGAAGCATTATTAGGTTATTATAAACATGCTATGGAGTTAAGAGTCACAAGCGAATATTATTATTGAGTTACTGAAGTTGGAGTCAGCAAAAATATTGTATATTGACTCGGACTAACATTAAATTATTTATTAGTATTATGGGAGTGCTAAAATTGCACCGAATCAATTACTGCCAAATTGACATTGCATTGACTGAAAATTATCCATGATAGTTATTTTATTTGCACATTCTATCTGAAACGACTAGTTGTATTTATTGTTTAATGATATCATGATTTCATGTAGCATATTATGCAATTAGTATAATATATTAGTTATTATAGTAAGGACCTTGAATTGGGATTTGTAATCTATATTATTAGTCTACAAATAGAGGAATCTGGGTTGGTGGTACCATAAATTAAGGAGTCAGAAGGTTTTATGAACCAACTTCACAGCCCTGTCTATAATAAGAGAAATACAATCTTTTGAAACAACACTTATCTTTTAAAACAAAAAAATGTGGAAAGAATGGTTGCTTTCATTGGGTAGATGATGTATCATTTGCAGAGACTTGAAGGCCATAATTTTGTGTTTTTGTTCTAATGGTAAAGACCAACAATGTCATGATGTCTGTCACTTTATCTTCACTAATTAAGTATACTGGTTGGCCTAGTTTACACATTTTGTGAGAATTGCACAAAAGTGAAACCCTATGACAATAATCATGGGTTACACCCTGCTAAGGGGTGGAGCTGTATTTCCTAGCCTTCAGTTTGGTCGGAGATCTGATTTTCCCAATGTGGTTATAATAATAACCACACACATGGTGTGTGTGGTTATAATTATTTCAGATTATTAGTTCAGATCAAATCCACATCTAACTAGTTGTTACTAATACACTATGTATAAGAAAATGCATTTAACTTTGTGTACAACAATGTGTGGTGGCTTGAAATGGCTTAAAATGTAGGTATATATCGTCAGTTAACACTCGAGGAAAAATGGACCCTTCATGTGACAAAATCTCAGAATTGACTGGACATTGATCCGTCTAAATTTGATGCAACAAAATGTTCGACGACCCCAGCCTATGTTCAGAATTTCAGCTCTGTAGTTCTTCGTGAATCTACCAAATCGCTACACAACAAGAGCTCAAAGTTGTTGAACCCTTTCAACCACAGAGTTAATTAAACAAAAAGAGGTTAAAAATGACAAGAAAAGGTTTTGGGCCAGAGATCTAGCAACGGGCTTATAATATGCATAATGTTAATTTAACCAATGCCAACTTTGTTATTATTTTTTTCAGAGATGCATTGTGATACAAGAAATTTCACCTGAAGGCTTGTTTGCTCAAGATGGTCGATTGAAACCAGGAGACCAATTGATAGAGGTAATGAAATGATGTGATCAAATGTAGTTTGTACAAAATTCATCTATGGAGTTGACTTACTTTGGAGTTTACTTCTGTTTGCTTCAAAATTCATCTATGGAGTTTGCTTATAAATAACAAATCAATAACTATTTTTTTGTTAACCAACAGGTTAATGGGGATGATCTCACATGCTGCACTCATATGCAAGCATGCTCAGCTCTCATCAAAGCTGCTCCAGTGCTGTTACTTATGGTTTATCGTGATCGTGCAGATTCTTACAGTCAAGTCATGAATGAAGGTATAGTTGGTGACATCTCAATTTTATGTAAAGTTGTTTATAAGTTTGAAAATCTTTGTGAAACCATTGAAAATTTCCTTTGTTTTGCAGAAACCCACAGAATTGTTTTAACTAAGAATGCCAGAGACCAAATTGGGTGTAAAATTAGTGAAAAGAGGTAATGACAGTTTGTGATGATGTACAAAATTTTGGGGAGGATTTTATTATTATTTTATTAAATAAAATTTATTGTTTTTGCTTAGATACGAGCCCGGAGTTTACATTTCCGAATTGGTAAGAACGACGACTTGGTTACATTTAAGTTATTTTTGTATGTAATACAGGCAGGTTTTGTGGGATATGATAATTCAATTTATGGCAACCCACTTGTCTTTTGATACCAAATGAGTACAAAGATCCATTTTTAAGTAACATAAATAAAAACTTATTGTGACCCGAAACATGCCTGTACTTCAAGTGACAAATGGAGAATCTATAGCAAAACACATTAACAACCTATATGTCAAAAATATGTTTCATTTGAAATAAAGTTTGTTTCTCAATGTATCGTTTTCTTTAATTGTAATATTTTTCACATTGTAGTTAGAAGGAAGTATTGCTGAAAAATCTTTTGAAATTGATGACAGGATTTTGGAAATAAATGGACATGATGTCAGAAATGCTAATGTGCAGGAAGCTTATAGCTGCTTGCAGGTAACGGAAATTTAATTTAATTTTTCAATTAAGACTTGGAACTACTTTTATTTTTTGGAAATTTTCAGCTACTCTGATATTGATGGGTTTTTAAATTTCGATCTTAGGCCACCTCACGCAGAATTGAACTCCTTATTTCACGATGTATAAATGTCACTGGGGAAACGGCAACATCTGGTTCTCTCAACTCCCCTCACAGTGCATCATCAAACGGTGATTCATTAAGGACGAGACGTTCTTTGCGGCCGCCACCCGAACGACCTATGCAACCAAAATATTTTACCATTGCCAAAGTAAGTTGTTTTAATGAACTACTTTTCTGTTTCGAATCCATTTTTGAAATTCATGCTTCTCGAGACTTAATGAGTTAAATTTATATATTTATTCAATAGGCACCTGACGAGCCATTAGGAATAAGTGTAGCTGGTGGTTTGCATGGTCCTAATAGTGATACTCCCATTTATATATCGAATTTTCAACTTCAAGGAGCTGTTGGACGATCAGGCCAAATCAAAGTGAGGCTTTGATATTATTTCTTATGTATATTAAATAGTTGATTGTCAAAGGCGTTTTCGCTTATCCACTTTAGAATTATAACCTCCTGTTGCAGTTATAACACTATGCCAGCTCATACATCAAAGATAATTGAATTTTCCATGTTAATTTTGATCAATTTCAGAAAGGTGACATACTATTGAGTGTGAATGGAACCAGTCTATTGGGAATAACGCATGCTGAGGCCATCAGTGAACTTAAAGCTGCAGCATCTGAAACATCTGTTGTATTAGGAATTATTGATGGACCAGAAACTACAGTTTCGTATGGAAATTTTAATCCCACTTGGATGTACTGGCAAAACTTGCCACGGTAAGCCCTGCTTTAAGCATCTTAAGAATGGAGCACCTTGCACACAAAAAAAAAACATAATTGCAGAACATTTTGTTAATCTTTTAATTTTTTTTTTCTTCAAGAATTCTTCACATGCCAAAGACAGTTGTGCTTAACCGTAACGTTTCAGGGAGCCTTGGCTTTAGTATTGTTGGTGGAAAAGATAGTGTTTATGGTGATCAACCAATTCACATTTTGTTGGTGGTACAAGATTCGCCTGCTGCTTTAGAAGGAAAATTAAAGTGAGTATTCGGCTCCAACCTTTGAAGATTGGTATTTTATGTCAAATGAATTTTGTGGTGGAAAGTTTGTTAGTATGACATGCTTATTGCCTAAGTATAGGAAACTCCAATTTACAAATATAATCTCAAATCGAAAAGTCCTTTCAAAACAATGGAAAATATACTGATCTTTGGAAAAATGACGTGAATGCATTTCTAAATTAGTACGATATTTGGAATAATGGCGTAACTGGCATTTTTTTAAGTTAGCCTGCAAGGCCTTTCAACTAAAGTTAACTGGTTTATTGCAAAACCTGTTTATATTTTTTTTATAAATATACAGTCGACAGGAGTCACACTTGTACTTGAACTTTTATTATAATTTATTCAGAATTACATTTTTAGGATTTTTATTTTTTGAGATTTTAATCATCTGGAGATTTGATTTTCGAGTTACTTGCAAAACAATGATTTTAGATACAAGGTTTCAATTGCATTAATCACTTTCTTAGGTCATGTAAGTCTCTTTTATGTGAAAGGGTCTTGTCTTTTTCACTTATCAAAACGATTCACCATACGACATGGTGTATATACTAATTTTGATGTTTTGATGTCACTTTTTGCAGAAATTTACCAATATTTTATTAATTTGAAATTTTGGCCCTTTTTCTCAAAACAAAATTTTTTGAGTTACGCATTCATTCCACCCAACTCCTCAATTTTACTCTTGAATCCACCAGTGTAATATCTTCTTATAGGAGTAGTTCATTATAGGACGCTTGTCTATATTTTGCAAATTAGTGTTTTGTAGAAATGTGAATCATAAAAATATATGCTTAATCTTAAATTAATTTTGCTTTCAGATGCGGTGATCAGATTTTATCCGTCAACGGCCACCGACTTGATGGAGTTCGTCATACAACAGCTGTAGCAATGCTGAAGCAAGCAAAAACTCGCGTAGTAATGGAAGTGCTTTCATGGCCTGGATCTCAGGTGTAATATTTTTGTACACCGCTAGATCTCTCTTTTAAAGTTGATCTACGTTAATATTAGCTTTTATTGTCAAGAATCACTATTCACCCGAAAGACAAATAGTTTTGTAGTCTGTTTAATGACAGTTTTGTATTTTGGACTTTTATGAATGCTTTACATGATTTTATATAACTTTTTGATGATCTCTTCTGCATTGTGGTAATCATAAATTTTGTTTTTCAAAGGTTCTTAATTTTTATTTTTTTCGTCTTTGCAATTTATCAAGTCTGTGAAACAGATCTTATATCTGAAAAGTTTTTTAAAACTGGATACGTTATCCAGTCAGGCTGGCATATATTTACCTGAACATTATAGACTATATAGAATTACAAAATATTTTCTGAAATTATTAGCATATATATATATAGTGATTGTAATCACAATGTAGGAAATTTATCATGATAAGAAAAAATACTATTGAAAAAATACATTATGTTCAGAAATGGATTCATCTTTTGTAAAGTAAAGTCTTTTTTTTTTAAAGTTCTAAATGGTTATTATTTTTGTGAGAGCATTCCTGTTTATTACATTACTAGTAGTTAGCTCGTGCTATAGCACGGGATGTTATTATTATGGAAAATGAACAAATATTGTGGGCACCTGTATATTGTCACCAACTCCCAACGTTATAGGTGGGGCTCAAGTACCTGCCAGAATGGAGGGCTAAGGCATTCATGAGAGACACAGACCTGGAAAAGTCTTATTAAGAATGTTGTCTGTTCATTGATTCTATATTTTAATTGGCTTTTACATTGTTCATTATGATGTTTTTTCATATTCAAAATGCAGTAAATTTTCAGTTCAACAAACCAATCTTCTATTCAACCAATTTAGGAAAACAACTGATCAATTAACGAACTCAAACAAAAGTGAAAAAAGTTTGGCAAGGGAAGGGATATTTGTGATTAGTGCTGATTTGTTTTTCCAGTTTTAATCATTTTTTGTCAATTATTTACTATCGTGTGGAGTGGCAGCAAATCCCTCACTGCTCGGTTAGGTTTATAAACTATATACTAATTTATTTGGTCTTTTTAATGCAGTCTGTGTTCATTAATATTTTAGCTGTCTATTGAATGTTATGGACAATCAGCTCACCTACAGATAGCACGTTTTATTGCTCTAATACTTTAGGGTGCATCATTTACTTTGAAATTTATATCAACACATTGGGAGAAAAATTAGGTGACCAGGTAGACTCGTTTTCTACTCTCTACCACTGGTTTTTCACCGTTTTAGAATCATCAAGTAAGCAAACAAAAGGTAAGAAAAAAAAGGAGGAACACAAAAGTGATACAGGTGAATTTTTTACTATTATTCATAAAGACTATTCTTTTAATTACATGTACATTAAAGAAATTCGCGATTTTTGGTCAAAGGTGATCGTCCAGGTTTAGAATATAAAAAAGTCAAGCATATATTCAAGCCTTATCACAGCCGTCAACACATGTGTTAAATATTCACACTGAATTTGATCACCAGGAATTGTGTATGGCACTAATTAAGTAGTTTAATATCTTAAATTCAGTATTAAAACTGTTATAGTACACATTAAAATTTTAAACTTCAATGTTTTTAAATTTATTTTTATGACCTAGCCTAGATATTTGTTGCAGAGTGACAACAATAAAAGTGTAATGTAAAAATAAAGTGTAAATAAATGTAAGTGTAAATACAAACATATGAAACAAATTGTTGTTGTAAATGACTTGAATAAAATTGTAAATAAAACTGTCTTGAGCAAATTTTAGGTTTGATATGTTAAGTTTTTTTGTTTCTTTAATTTTAGTTTAGCTATATGAAACAAAACCATCCATCAAGATCGCAAACATAACAGAAACTTAACAAATATCAAAAAAGAGGAAGTCAACTAAAATGATATGTTTGCATAACAACCTATTAAAAGTTTTATAAGCATGTTTGGTGGGACGTTACTTCAGTTTGAATAATGGTAGTGTACAGTATGTAAAAATATTTCAGTTTTGAAATTCGCGGAATTTGTCGTGCACATTCCCTTGGCTGCCGTGGCGCACCAACAGCCAATGACAGCGATATGGCTTTTGCCTCAAAACTGTTGAATGAATCTTTATCGCTCTCGACACAATTTTTTTAGCTGATTTATGACAATTTCCTCACGCATTTGGTGTCATTCTATATTCTGTGGTTGGTGTTTTCAACTATTTAAGTGAATCACAAATGTTTTATCTAGTGGGATTAGGTTTAGGTGATGCTGAAGACGTTACCGTTAAAGGGTTAAGAGTAATTCGAAACTCGAAACGCGTGTATTTAGAAGCCTACACTTCAATTCTCACTGTTGGAAAAGAAGCCTTGGTAAGTATATTTACATTACTAACATTTGCTATATTCGATCACCTTCTTAATAATCAAATATAAAGAAATATGGACTGAACATTATTTAAGCTGTGAATGAATCCTACGAGTTTTTAATCATTCAACTTTGTGAGTTGGTCAAGTTTGCTAAAATTCATCACCACCCCATTTGCACTGGACCTGGAACTGAATAGATACAATATTTGAAGGGTGGATTATAGTACAGTGGTACACCGGTTTTTGAACGTAATCCGTTCCGGAAGACAGTTCAAGTTCTGAAACGTAAACGTTCGAAAACCGAGGCGCAATTTCCCATAGATGAGATGAGCACAGATTGATTGCTGACAGCTAGACCTAAGATCTTGCACTCAGGAAGCATGTTTGACTTCCGAGGTGTGTTCAAAAACTGAAGCATTACTTGGTTTTACGACATTTGTAAATCGAAACGTTTGTCAATGGAGACATTGAAAAACCACTGTATACGGGTCATGTACAAAGATTCCGCATTGCCTTTATCTTGGCTTGACCATAACAACTTGATTGTTTTCTTGCCTACGCTGGAATCCTAACGTAACCTAGCCTAGTAAGTAGTAACTTAAGTGAAGAGTGTGTGAAATCATCACACACTCTTCAGATATAAACGCCACTTTCTGTAACGCTCCCAGAAAGCTTTGCTACGCCCCAGTTAGTGTCGCATAAGCCTGTAGCGCATTTGTACTGCGTACGCTCAAACCAACGCCTGCGCATTGTACGCGCAAGCACTGTCGTGTGCAGAGAAATAAAGAATGGGAAAGTGAACAACAACAAACTTGAGTTTCCCGATTCGATTTGCGATGGACCGAGAAATAAGGTCAAGTCGGCAGTCGCAAGCTACTTAGATCGATGATGAAGAGTTTTTTAAATTATCAAAGCGTTTTTTAACCGTCGCTTGCGATGGGAATGGCACACTAGTATTATAATATCTGTAACAAAACCTACAAATAAATGTAACCAAACTAAAAGAGATGGTGTGACCAGAGTTTAGAAGCAGGGCAGAATCTGTGTGGATGGCCCGTATATCCTAATCTCCTCTACTTGAATACAGTATAAGGATATTGAATCACAGTGCGAATACAGTATAAGGATATTGAATCACATTGCGAATACAGTATAAGGATATTGAATGACAGTGTGAATACAGTATAAGGATATTGAATCACAGTGCTCATATTTTCCTTTATCGGTGTTAATTCTGAGCAAGTTTTACTTACATTTGTAGGAGAAATTCTATGGCAGAGAATTGATTTTAGCAGATAGAGAAATGGTGGAACAAAACTCAGGTATGTTTGTTTTCTCTTATCATGAGTGACTAAGTGACATGAGTGATCTTTTGAAGATCCCTGGCAAGTTTAAAAATGCATCTTTTTGACATCTCGTTTTATGTGATGACTTGGATTTTTTGTTACTTGCATTTTGAGGATGTCAAAGTATTTAATTCAATAGCAATGGGAGCTTGACTAGTGTTAAGTTACCTTGGTATTAATTACCATACTGCTGAAAATGAGATTAGGTAAGCGGAAACTAGTTAGTACCCAAACAATATAACACGTATGTTTTATGAAATCAACAAAAGTTTGTTTAAAGTATTTTATCTTGAACTATTTATGTGGTTATATATAGTAATATTATGGGTATAACGATACATGGTTTTCTATAAAAAGAATTGATAGTATACATTATACTTGGGTGGAGGTTGTGTTTTCCCATGATTGCGAAGGAAATGTGTTAAATTTGTGAACTTAGCTTCCTTTTAAGTTAGGAGACAGTGACTCCTTGGTTACTATCTCATTTACCTACAGGCTATATTGATGTCGGCGTATTCGAGTAGTTATTCTCTACTGCTAGTGGATGGACAACAGTGAAACACCTTGAGATTTGTTTTTCATCATCAGATTGATGATTCGAGTTCAAGTGTTGGATAAAAAGATGCCGAAACATCGGCGAAGTTTCACAGCCAAAGAAAAGCTGGAAGTTGTAGACTTTGCTAAAGTGCATGGAAATCGTGCTGCTGGTAGGAAATTCGAAATCGACGAATCGTCTGTCCGTTCATGGAGGAAGCAAGAAGACATTTTAACTTCTTTACCGAGTGGGAAGAAGAAACGCAGTGGATCAACTGCTAAATGGCCCAAGTTAGAAGAAGATTTGAAAAAGTGGGTGGTGATGCAGCGAGAAAGCGGAAGAACGATTTCCTGCGTTGAGATTCGCATAAAGGCCAGAGTGATCGCTAAGGAAATGAAACTCACCAACTTTAACGGAGGACCATCGTGGTGTACAAGGTTTCTTCACAGAAACCAGCTTGCTGTGCGTAATTACACAAGGACTGGTCAATTGCTACCCCAAGACAGACTAGAGACGTTAGACAGGTTTCGAGCCTATGTTCGAGACATTCAAGATGCGGGAATAACCGACGAAAATCTGGCCAACATGGATGAAATTCCGTTGTCTTTTGCTGCGTTTCCAAACAAAACGATTGACACAGGTTTGTGTGGTGTATTTATTGTAGCCTTTTTAAAAAATTCTCAATGTTGTACATGATCATCATTGCATGTTATGTTTAACAGTCAATGTGACCACGTGTGCGAGTGAAAAAATCTCATTTACTGTTGTGCTCTGTGTAACTGCAACTGGGAAGAAACTGAGCCCCATGATTATTTTCAAAGGAAAAAGTCTGCCTAACGAAACGTTTCCTCCTGGTGTCCATGTGACGTGTAATGAAAATGGGTGGATGAACAAAGATACCATGATCGAGTGGCTAGAACATTGTTGGAGGCAGAAAGATATCGCTAAACAAACATCAACTTGCTTAATAATGGACTCCATAAAAAGTCATTCGAACGATGAGCTTAAATCCACATTTGAATCGGTTGGGACCAAGTTGGTGCTCATTCCTAAAGGAATGGCGAATCTACTCCAACCACTGAACATTTCGATTAACAAGCCATTCAAGGATAGGATTCGGACTCTGTGGGAGAAGTGGATGCAGGAGGAAACACAATCTATCTCATCCACTGGAAATAGGAAAATATCATGTTTAACGGAGGTGAGTTGCTGTTTGTTGCTGGTACAGGTTGACAACCTCACACCAGAAACACTGGAACTTGAGCCAGTCTGGATAGGTAAAAATTTTGTTATTATAATTGAAGTGTTTGTTACTGTAAATCTACTCAACACAATTCACAAAAATTCATAAGAAACCAATAGATCACAAACATATGAGGTGTGCTACCCAAAAATTCCAGGACTTTAAAACAGCATGAACAAATCAGATGTGGCGGTGCTTCTACCGCTACGTGTGGCTAGCAGTATTCTGAATCAGTGTGCCAAGAGGTGTCACGCTCAGACCATCTGATTTTAAGTTATGAGCATTCTGTGAGGTTATGTTTCAGTGATCTGGTGATTCTTCTGGAAGAACAAAAATAGATTTTTCCACCATGACAACACACGCCCATGCTACATCACTCGTTATTTGATAATTCCTGACTCCTCGTTCTTTGACGTGCACCTCCCTATTCGCCTGACTCCTCTGCGACTTTTTCCCATTCCCTAAAATAAAACCACGACTGATAGGGGCATCGTTTGATACGACTGAAGATAGTTCCAGACAAAATTGCAAGAAGTGATCTACAAATTCACAATTGCCAACTTCCAGGGATGCTTGAAATTGTGGGAAAATCGTTGGGATCACTGTATAGATGCCCAAGGAGACTACTTCGAACGAGATAGTAGAAACTAGGAGTTATGTTAAGGAACTTTTTATTATGGTGAAAGTTCTGAAACTTTTGGGTAGCTCCTCGTATATTGCTAGTGGTGTTACTAGTGGAAGATTAGGTCTAACTGTTGTCTAAATGCATTTCAGATTACTGATTTATTTGCGATTTGTGATTTCTGGATCTGTTATCTGTAGATTGTTGACCTGCACAGAAACTAACACTTAATAATGGTTGATGATTTGTTGACTGTTTACATATTTCAATGTAGGTCTGCAAGTGGGTGATAAAAGCTTGGGAAGATGTGAAAGTGCAATCTATTAAATATGGGTTTAAAAAGGCTCTTGAACCTCAGCATTATAATCATAACAATAATGTCGATGATGACGAAGATGACGACGACAATGATGATGAAAATCAAGATGACATGAATGACAATGTTATGGCGAAACCTACAGATTTTAACGAGTCTTTCCTGCTTGAGCTTTTCTACAGTGATGATGATTCAGAATTTGAAGGATTTTGAAAGTGTTAAGTACATTGAAGTTCTTAACTCAACCTGAAAATTTTTTTTTTCTTCTTCTGTTAACATGGAACAATGTGGCCATATTGTTTGTTGGTCGAAGGGTGATCATTTTGTAACAATTTCAATTGTATAAGACAAATGTGCCGCATAATGTAATGGGTTTTGTAAAAAAAATGGTTACATACAGTCTGACCTCTTTGAACCACCACCCTTGGTACTCCACAAAAGTGTGTACAAAGGTGATCGGAATAGTTGCATAATCTGACTTCTTTACACTGCCAACCTTGGTACTCCCCAAAAGTTGGTAAAAGGGAGTGGTAGATTAAAGATGGAGTTTGATGTAATGGGAATAGATTTAGTTTTGTGTTCATTAGTGACGGATAGTGGGGGCGGAAGGGCGGTTTAATGAGGGCTGACTGTATTAGATGAAAAAAACTTTTAGAATTGTTTATTTTGTACAAAGTTAAAAGAACTGAGGTTCAGTACGTTTATTATGAAATCAAAAAAAAAATAATAATAAATTACTAAAAAAGCATGCTGAAATGCAGCTATTGTTACTACAGATGAAATACTTAGGTTATCAGATACAAGAAATACCTCTATAGGGATGCAAATGTTTCGCTTGGTTTAGGTGTTGGTGCAGCTATAAAGCGAAACAATTCAGTGGGGTGGGATTGTTGAATAGCGCTGGGTTCTTACATTAAAAGAGTGGAGTGTTTATACTCTCACTTTTTAGAGAAAAAGTTATACGAGGTTTTGTTTTGGTATCTATACTGTGGTTCACCCTCTTTTGTCAGCATTGAATCAGTTACGAGTCAAAGCACCCATCAGGGATCGAGAATGTTTTTCACTTTGTATTCTTATGCGGCTTACGTTAGCTTTGGAAAATACTAACCGAGGAGGAACTATATTCGACTAGAGGCAGAAGATGAGGTGTGAACTGGCCTCCTAACAGATTCAGCGCTGCTAAAAGGCCATGAACCAGACTATAACAAAATTAAGAGGAGGGGAGGGAGCATAATGCTGTTGATAAAATACTTTGATCTCATGAAGGTTTATGCAAACCGATGTTCATGATTAAACAGCATGTCATATTCATTCTGTAAGTAAGTTAATCGTTAATGTGAACCTCTACTTGATGATCAAATACATTTTTTCTTTAAAACATCTTGTAGTCTTTTTATGGTCTCTCTCTGGATACTAATTTAAATAAGTCCTATGTCTCATTGGTTGAATATACAGCTTAGTCCAGAAAAGACTTTACAACTCTGCAAGCATATACCAGTTTATTCTAAAGCCCTCCAGAATCGTTTAATGCATAATTGTATGGTAAAACATAGTTTAACTGGTGTAACACCGGTGTCCTTGAATGTGTTATTTGGTATTGTATGTGCTCACAGTTGTTATACACCTACAAAGTTGTAAAGTCCTTTCTGGACCATATAATAAATAATTCCAATGTCTTCCTGCAATACACTCATCATACTGAGATTGGTTCTAAGAACACTCATCATTCACTCTAGGAATGGTTTCAGGATATTTGGCAATAGAGCCCAGGGTAAAATTATATCCAACCAGGGTAGGCTATTTGATGTATATACAAGTACACGATTTATTTTATTTTTTGATATTTAACTTGATTATACCTAGGTTTTTTTATCATTTGAAGATGCTCCTGGTTGAACAAGTTTGGGTCAACCCTGTACTCATTTGCATGACATTGTGATAAAAAGAATACTTTTAATGGCATTCATTGTCAACAATTCACAAAATGTGTGTAGTAAATCAACTTATTGTAACCTGGTTGTAGCATTAACTTATAAGTTAGTACAACTTACACCCAAGCATAACTTTTAATATACAAGTTTTAATTGAAGTCGTCAAATAACCCAATTTTGTTTTTAGAATTAGGTAAGAATAGACCTCATAGAGTATAGACAGTAGTAGAGTAGACTTGGTATTTATTTGGTGTGGTAATGGGATTAGACAACATGCTGCTGCTCCTTTGATATGATCATTCAACAGATATTAGTTTTATTTTAACAATGTTATTTTTACTAGTTGGTTTTAGCTTCTTTCTCATGTCATCCATCCTTCTGGGTTTTCTTTAATTTATTCAATTTCAGAAGAAATATTGGAAAGTGCAAAGGTGGATGATGTTGCTCTACTGGTTGTTGGTGATCCACTAGGGTAAGTATTCTTTGTCATCAAGACACTCGAAACAGAACTTTGTGTAACTTATGATGAGATTTTTATCATAATTCAATATCATGTAGCTATGTGATTTTTGAGTGAAGTGATAAATGTATAAATTTACTATTGTAAATTTTTTTTGGGTAGGGCAACAACTCATACGGACATTATACTCCGAGCCAAATCATTAGGAATACCATTTCGAGTCATTCATAATGCATCGATTGTGAATGCAGTTGGTGCTTGTGGATTGCAGGTAAAATGAAAGCATTGAATTTTTTTCATCAATGTGTCATACTGTATAATTAATTGCATGAAAGTTAAAATCTACTTTTATTTTTTATTACAGTTATACAATTTTGGTGAAATTGTGTCCATTGTATTCTGGACTGATACGTGGCAACCTGAGAGCTTTTTTGACAAGATTGTAGAGAATAAGAAGCGAGGACTCCACACCTTGTGTCTCTTAGGTAATGTGTTAATTTCTTATTTACGAGTTATTGTTCATGTAGTCGATATTTTTGACAAGATTAGCATAATGTAATAACTGATTAATTATGAATTATGAAACAACAAATTTTGCATTTCACATTTAATCCAATATTTTCACCTTTGAGTTTCAATTGGTAAAGTAAATTTGTTATTGGGAACGGTTCATTTTGTTTCATATACACTGTGAAAGGATGTACATATATACTATTTGCCTTAATTTATTTACGAATCAGTTTTTTATTATTTTAGATATAAAAGTTAAAGAGCAGTCTATTGAGAATCTTATGAAGTAAGTGATTTTTTTTTAAAAATTTAATTAAGTGTTGTGGAACTTCAATCACTAAAAATATTCTTATTAACAGGGGAAGAAAAATATTTGAGCCTCCTCGTTATATGACCGTCTGCGAAGCATCCAGTCAGCTTATGCAAATTGTCACGAGGAGAACTAGTGATGATGAAACTTGTGCAACTGGTAAGCTGATATGATTAAAGTTCAATACTTTTACATTAGTTATGTAAATGAAAAAGAGATATGTAACAAGTTTTTGTTTCTTATGGCAACTTTTGATGTTATTCTTTGACATGTTTCCTAGTACTGTGTACTGCTGATGAGACTTGTCCAGAAAAAAATTGCAAAATTTGAAAGAAAATAGAGCATGTAGTTATAGTTTTTTTCATTACCATAAGGACTTATATACAGTCGAACCTCGTACAATGAGTTTAATTGGTGCAGGTACAACTTCCGTTATGGAAAAACTCATTGTATGAACAGCATTTTACCCTATAAAGTGCCTAGTTAGTGCAAAATTCTCAGTTTTGTTCCTGACAAATTTCTATATAAAATATTTTAAAATTATTTTACATAATGAATGTAGCCTACTGTACTCTAGATAACCCATATGTTTTATAAATATCACGTGCTTTCAACTTAGTGGCATGTTTTCTTAAATGTTTTTCTTACGATTCAACCGAGATATTCCCTGCTCCTTTCACTGATTTTGGGAGGAGGCATAGTTTATTATTAGTTCCCTATTTCAAAAATAATGGAAACCCCTCTGTTTGAGAAACATTGTGGACAGAGATACAATGGTACTCAGTGTAGTTTAATTTTTTCTTCTAGTTTTAAAGCCAAGTTCCTTATGTATTGGTGTTGCAAGAGTTGGATCAGAAGATCAATGTATTGCCGTTACAACTCTGGAAAATATGATCGAAACTGACATTGGTGGACCGTTGCATTCTTTGGTTATTCCTGGAGATTTACATCCACTAGAAATTGATATGCTTCGATTGTATGCGAAAGATTCGAAAATGCTTGAAGATGTAAAGTCTTAGTACAATAAACGTGTTTGTGTGAATGAGGAAATCTTAAATTTTCTTTGTTTCAACATTATTCATTATTTTATTATCATTTTTCTTTGTTTTTATGCAGATTTGTGTTAAGGTTGGCTGTTAAAGGATGAGATTACACTGTATATACAAGGTGCTACCCAAAAGTCCCAGAACTTTGGTCATAAAAAGAAACTTTCTTAACTTGACTCCTAGTTTCCATCGTCTTTTTAAAGTAGTCCCCTTGAGCATATATACAGCAAGTTTGCCTGAATCTCTTCAGTGGTATCAAAATGACACCCTTTCAGTGTCAAATCTTATCTTTGGGAATAGAAAAGCCTGACCATGTAGGGAGCCATGTCAGGTGAACAGGGGGGTTGGGGAACCACAGAACGTCAGGAATTATCAAACAATGAGTGATGTGATGTGTGTTGTGGTGGTGGAGAATCCAATGAGTATTCTTCCATAGGGGATCACTCATGTCATATGGTACACATGACTTCAACAGGAAGGTTAGAAAAGCGTGTGTAACATTCCTTTGGTGACACCAGACAATTCTGCTACAATGTTATTAAGGAAGTTGGGAATATAAAGTCCACTCAATTTACTTGATCATGTGATCAAAAGTTAATTTAGTTTCTAAATTTTGAATAGAAAACAAGGATTGAAAAAATCCTTGTCTCAACCTGAGATCGAACTAGGGACCTCTTCTGGTTCGATGGTGACAGAGAGGTCCCTGGTTCGATCCCAGGCTGGGACAATGATTTTTTCAAGCTTTGTTTTCTATTCAAATTATAATACCTGTTGTATTTTTATGATCCATCGGGACAATAATCCAAACAGAATCAATACATTAAAAACAGTGAGAAAAGGATTTCCAAAAAGTTGCAGAGGTTACCAGCTTGGGGCGGAATTGCATTTGTCCTTACGAAATTTCCTTGTTTCGAATTTAATTCTAAAAAATTAGTTTAGTCTCAAGTGATACTTTAACTTTCCACTGCGAATAGCTACAGCTTTGTAGTGCTTTCCTGCTGAGTGTTTTCGGAGGACATAAAGTGTTTACGTTGTTAAGTAAAGAGTTTACACATATTTTCCAATATGTGTAAGGTTTCTCATTTATTTATTTATTTGGTACAGACACAGTGGCAGATCGTGAGTTTTGGAGGCCCTGGGCTAATAGGAGGGGAAGAGGGGGAGAGGTAAGGCAAATAAACAAGTATGCAAAAACTATGCGAAAGAAATAAGAACAAATGATTCATTTAATTATATCAAACAAAGCTGCTATGTGGTCATTTTTGAATACATCCACAAAACGAGTTACCTATTATTTCTATGCATTTAGAGAGATAGCGCTCACATGACCATCACACAAGTTGGAGCTTACGTAGAAATGTGTTGATTCGTCTGTTCTTATAATATGGGATGAGTTTTGTAGTATGAACAATGACGACAACGTTAATCCTACACTAGTTGAAACATGTTTTTTGTTGTTGCAGGTGGTTTATTATAACAGTGATCCAGTGAATGAACCTCTACAATGACAAGCCCACAGGATGTAGGTCGACTTAAGCAGGATAAGCACAATGTGAAATATAATCCTAAGACTAGCAGAAAAAAAGGAATCAGTGACATGCATGGAACATTTTCAGCAAATGGAACTCTTTAATCACGGTGATGTGAAACCACCAGTTTTAGTGGTCTATCATATTCGAAAATTCATCATTTGAAAACCTTTACTTCAAAACGACTCAGTGATACACATTGGACGCAAAAGTTGAAAGTGTGAAAGTTATTAGATACCGGTACCCGATTTGTGATGCACTTGTCACACTTGCTGAGAAGCAGGAAAAACGCAACATAACCATTTGTCATGAAGCTACTACTCTGGCTAGTCAGTTAAGGGATTTCAGTTTTCTAGTTTCATTAGTGATTTGGTATGACATACTGTTTCAAATTAATGTTGTTAGTAAATCAATGCAGCAAGAAAAGATTGAC
The DNA here is from genome assembly GCA_034695005.1 of Cryptops parisi. Taxonomy (NCBI): domain Eukaryota; kingdom Metazoa; phylum Arthropoda; class Chilopoda; order Scolopendromorpha; family Cryptopidae; genus Cryptops; species Cryptops parisi. Next base: position 3,404 of record JAQIWH010001048.1, on the reverse strand, counting down.
GATTGCAAATGTGTAGAATTAATTAGGGGTTGTCAAGAGTTTCTGAGAGAGTATAAACAAAATGGTTTAGAGAGAGCTATTTTGACTGTTACTGAACTCGCTGGATTTTTTAAAGTAGAACCAGAGTTTCAGAGTACAAAAAGAATACGGTATGTTAAACGTCATTTTGACTACGAGACTCGAAATGAGCCCATCACAACATTAAGGAATCAATTTGGAATTTTTTAATACCTTGCTGCACACAGCGTTGATGTCAATTAATGAGAGATTGCATCAACGTGCACATATTTAGGGCTTTCTGTACAAAATGCATGAGCTACCTAAGAAGGAAAAATGTATCAAACATTGTGCAGATCTTCAGCTGGTGCTAACTGTTGGTGCAAATTCAGACATAGAAGGAGCTCCTTTGTGCGATGAGCTAATAAACATTCAAAAATTTGTAAATATTGAAAGTTCCACACCACTAAGTATTTTAAATTTCATCAAGAAATTCCACCTTGAAGGTCTTTACCCTAATGTATGAGTTTCTTTAAGGATTTTGCTAACAATTCCTGTCTCCATTGCCATGTTGTGGTTTTTTTTTTTTATTAAACTGTTTTGATATCAAAGTGAAAGCTAAATTCTGTCAACTGATTTAATTTTTAATAAAATTTATTGAATTTAATATGTTCTGTTTTTATGGGTTTATTTTTAAAAATGTGTTTTTGTTTAATGCATAAAAAATCAATTATGACATTAAATTTATTTTTCTATTGGGCAGAAGGTGCCAAAAAAATTCTCGCTCAGAGCGCCAATATGCTTAAAGCCGGGCCTGGTAACAAGTAAAGCGTATAAAAATGAGGTACTTTTCAGCTAACTGTGAAGCCGCTTGTAGCACTAGTGCTTGCATGTGTGATCGATCATTGTTTCTGCATTCCACTAGATTCGTTAATTTATTGTTAGTTTCAACTTGATCGTTAAGCTGGGAAAAACCCTAACCTAATGAGATGTGAAAACACGCAATGATCGATCACACATGTCAAGATTAGCCAGCACTAGCGTGACGAGTGTTTTTGCAGTTAACTGAAAAGTACTCAAAATGATCAAACTCGCAACTATTGTGTTGTTCGGCAAGTTAGCTCATTACTAAGGTGAAATTGAAATGCCATTGTGCTTTTATTCTACGTGTAAATGAACTTTATTCAATGATACTTGCATTGTTTTTGATTGATGATGACCTTTTTTCGACCTTCCAGTAACTTTCAAATTCCATCCATGCAACAAGCATTAATAATTTTTCACTCCTTTTCAAAAACCTGCCAGTTTCACTCAACTTAACCGACTTAATGAATTGATGTTTTAAAATTCACATTTAATATCACCCTTTTAAAATAATAAAGTAATTATCGATGTCAGCTGTTTGGAACTGTTCTGCATGTTAACCAAATGCTAATGATGTCTTCAAGAGGCGTATTAATGGTAGATTTGGGGGCAAAAGCCTTTCCCCCTGGAACCCATTAAAATGTCAAAAACTCAATCAATTTTTGAATTTCGGTATAACATGTGCCATTATAAATTGCTGCTCAACTAATAATACGTGTTTATTTTTATTAAGCGATAGTTTTATTAATTGTCATAATTTCATAAATAAATTTAGAGTCTATCTAATCAGATGTACAGTAGTAAACCACATATCGGACCAGCGGGTGTCGGATTACTGGATTTTGGGAACAAATCACTGTTTATTAATACATTAACTTGCTGTAGCAAAACTAACTACAACACAATACAGTGCTGTACAAAGTATCAAAACGAGAAAAACTTTTGTACAGCAGTCAGTTATTAAGTCCATTTTCAATATCATTACACTCCACATGAAATTTGTTAATCTTGTGTAGGCTTACATGTAAAGTTAGCCTTAGGTCCCTTCTCTAAAAACTCAAATTCCCCTTCAAGACCAAATTTCTGGATTAATTTCAATATATTTCAACCAAGAAAACTCTAATTTTTTAAAAGATTATTCATTTTCTGAAAAATGAGAATTTCCTGCTATTTTTTAATGCAATAAGACACACATATAATGCGTACTAAGAGCAGATAAATCTTTCATATTTGCTAAAATAACTGTTGATTTCCTGTCCTTACTACCAGGAGAATAATGAATTAATAACAAATAATAATATTCAACAATACCAATTTCATTGGTATGATGTTGTACATGTTTGCGGATTTCAACTAAATTTCAATCAGCTCTGTAGCAGACGACAGCAAGTTGGCCACCGAGGCGGGAGAATTTGAAAATGAAAAAGTGTTGAGGTAAGAAAGTTGATGTTCTTATTTAATATTTTTTTTGTCATAATTATAAGGGTAAATAGACAAATACATACCTTTGTCTAGTGACTCATGTTGACATTTATTACTAATTTTTAAACTTTTTTCACTTCTGTCATTTTCTCTAGTAACTAAAGGCAACAAACAGCAAAATTTTCATTGGTTGTGCAAATTTGTCACGTTGTGGGGATAGAGGTATTGCAATATCAAAATTTGTCAGGTCTTAAATTGTAATGTTTTTTTTTTACTATTTATTGTTATTTTATTCTGGAAGCGTTGATAAATATCGATACATTTTACATCCACATCAACAGGTTTTTGCAATCCCCGTTTACATCCATTAGATTTCAGGTTTTAGAGTTGGTGTTGGCAAAATTAAAATGGCCACTTTGTGACTGAGGTAAATTAATGGCTTTAGATTTGTGTATGCTGTTATTGTGGATGTAGATATTCCGAGTGAAATTATGCTTCAACAACGTGTTAAAGTGGCAGGGAGAACATTTTCGCCAAAGCAAACAGTGAATAGAGTATGAACGTTGGTTTCTACGCGCATTGTGCGAGGCCTATTTTGCAAAGATGTAGCAAAAAATGGCTGCTGCTTTGGATTGAACTTCGTGCTTCGTTCGTCTTGAAATGGACTGGACAAACTAGAAAAGAGCGACGACAATTACCAGAAGATACAGCAAACGTTCAACGAGCGATTCCGTGTGAAATATTAAGTATCAACAGATGGTTTTGCTATACTACCATGAAGATATCTGCAGATGGAAGTGCCATGTAACAAGAAATGACATCCAAGGTAGAATGATATTTACTTCAATTTGTATGTACACACATCTACCTGATACTGTAGTTAGATACACTTCCCAATAGCAGATGTTTATGTATATACTCGAATATACATACACATTTATGTAACACTCAGGTGTTTAAGTATGACATTGAAGAGCATCAGTTCAATGATATTTTATCTTTCACAATTCACCTCTGTTTATTATGGCACCCATTTTTTATGGTATCTTTTTTATATAGCTCTGTCTACTACAGATGAAATGCATCACAACATGAACTTCACCTCTCACTGCTTAGGTATT